>QNGE01001398.1:0-82204 GCA_008508345.1 Paragonimus westermani | reverse complement strand
GATCAAATGTGAGTGATGGTCAACTTGAAAATATTATTTTGTATAGTCGCTACACATGCCAATGACTTGTCAAAATTATGAATGAATTCCAGTGCTTCATGAACCGACACAATTTTGAATGGTATTCCAAACAAATAATTATGAAGCCGCTTCACCGCCCAGTATACCGTCAGACCTTCACGGTGTGTCTGAACATAACCCCTTTTTGTTGGATTAAGTCGGCAAGATATACACACAACTGGTTTGTTGTCCTGTTCACTCACAGCTCCGATTCCAACTGGAGGAGCATCAGTAATCAACAGAGGCATAGTTTTAAAAGAAAATGGATGAAGTATAGCATCGTCTGACGAAACAATTAACAATGAATGTACACACCGTTCATGACTTGGAGTCCACGCAAACTGCTTCTCAGAAAGCAACTGGAATGAACATTCAGCGAGAGGAGAGAAATTCAGGATGAAACGGGAATAGTACTGCAAAACACCTAACAAGGGACGTAATTCGGATAAATTCGTAGGTGAAGGTGCATTAACTAATGGGTCTGGACTTTTGGCATCAGGTTTGAATCCGTTACCGTCAACTAAGTAACCGAGACACTCTAAACTGCCTGCAGTAAAAGCGCGTATGTTTGGATTAACGCCAGTGTTTTTATGATATTAAAAAAATTTGTTGGAATAGTTTCAAAGGGCGAGAATTGTGGGTCAACTTGTGTGATATCATCCTGATAAACTTCAACACCATCCATACCCTTCACAATGTCATTCATTACCTGTTGAAAGATAGCACGAGAATTATTATGTCTGAACGGTGAAAATCGGTGCTAAATAAGTTCATTAGATATATTGGTTGTTAATATAAGCGTTGATGCCCTATCCAAAAGAATGTGTAGATATGCATCCTTCAAGCCAATCGTGGAGAAAAATGTGGATACCAAAAGCTTGTTCAAAATGTCCTCCAGTTCAGCAGTGGTACATGTATATTGCTTAAGGCATCGAGTTACAGTAAGAAGATAATCGCCACATATACGTGGAGTTTTCCCATCAGACTTCAAGGGTGTCACAATCGGCGTGGTCCAAGAGGATAAATCAACAGGCTCAGTGACACACTTTTCTACCAGCTCGTTGAACACGTTAGTTACCGGTTCACGGAGTCCATAAGGAATTATATGAATTTTCTGGAAAACCGGACCAAAAGTTACTTCTAGTTTAACTGGAGATATCTTCATGCTACCCGTTGCCTTCGAGCGCTTAAGAATTAGGTCTTTCGAGTTGGTTGTATCACTCGGTGGTACAAGTAAGGAAACCAGGACATGAAGCATTTCTAAAACCTTTAGCCCCAAAACGGATGGGCCATGATGAGTAACAACAAAGGTACAGTCAATTGGCTTGGATCGTTCGTTAAAGGTCGAAATAGTGACTGTACCCAAAACAGGAATGGAATGACCAGTTATACCTCGTATGGTTACAAAACAAGAATGTAGTGTGTAATTTGGATAGAACTGTGATAGATGTCTTCGTGGTATAATTGATTTCAAATCGCCCGTGTCAGTAATAAAACCATGTCTCCTGCCGAATGCTGTGAATAAAGTGTGAAACAGATGCTCTAAAGTAGATGAATCAACTATCCAAGTAAACGACCCCATCATGTCACATGTAGCATCGAATTCATTTTGATCGGTTCCTACAAACTGACAATTTCTGTTCGACTTATGGACACCTTGTAAACGACCTCGTTTCTCGCACTTGTGGAATATAGAACTGCAGTGAATACATGCATATCTGGAGTGGGGAAAAGGTAAAAATGGTGAGAGGCATCACGCTGCGGTTTTATCAGTTGGTTTTCCATCATTTGAGGTCTCTTCTTCAAAAATGCGCAAACGATCAACTTTGAAACACAAGGTGGAAAAACGGTGATTAGTTGAAGTTCAGGAAATGTACAACGCACTTCATCTCAGTTCTGGATTCAATTTATACAGGTAGACGGAGCTTTAAGATCATCCTCTGGGACAAGAAAATCATTGCCAGTGCTATAGACTTCGGTGTTATCAACGAACGAAAACAACGAGGGAAGTAATTAAATGGGGGAGATCACGGACAAACACTAGTTGAAAAACCCCGCTAACACCATGTGGGCTTACGATGCAAACTGAAAAATCTGTTGGGATAAGCGAGAAAGAGCTTGTAAAGATATTGTTGGTAGTGAAGGCGGTCCGCACGAACTAGCGGGGCACTTCGATTATATCCCCAGATTCTGATAGGCGATAGCACATCGAAGCATATTGCACCTTCAGAATAAGGTCGTGTTTCAAATTCACACTCACCATTTTTTGTTTTAATCTTCCCAGTCACACACAACACAGCGCGCATTGATTCAAACTATCCGCGATCCACTCCCTCATCCATTACGGTGGTTGCTGTTTTGTGCACAACGGGAATAGGGTTTGCAATCAAACTTTGTGTCCGACTGCCTGATTTGTGAACACCTATTTCCTTCCGCACAGGCCCAATCTAATTTCGTGCAACATCTCCAGATGCCGCGCATTAAGGAGCGCTGTGTGTTTTCTGTGAAGCCATGCTTGAGCATGTTAACATAGGAGTGTAACACTACGGAACGTTTGTATATCAAAGCTACCTGTGGAGCCAAACGAGCTCAAAACTTACCGTGTAACAGATTCTAAGTGCACAAATACCCCCGATCTCCAGTTACTGGGACGCTCATTAAACGTTGTGGTTAAATTCTTTCGCTTTTCCCAACTCCATCCGTGGGGTCACTTGTGTTAACCTTAGTCGTACCTGTTGTGTTTACAAACTTATCCCACAATCGCCAGAAAATCTGATACCTCTGGTATATACTTCCAGTTTTCCACTTATCCTGCTAATAGCCTCCGTGGAGATACCCTACACAAATCCGCAACGCATAAATTGGCAGGTAAGTTAAGGAAAGTACAGTCCATCCGTAGCTTTTGAAAACAGTGTAGCAGGGAACCTACGGATATAATAGTGAAATGAGAGATAGGAAGGAAACTGCGAGCTGAACGAATCGTGCTTCTCTTCCTCCTTTCAGCAGAAGGAATGTCAGTAGTGAGCTACAGGAAAACTGCTAAAAATCCGTATTACCGACTATTTCGTACAATGACCATTCATGATGTTGTACGCCCGTCCACATATGGTCCAAAATGGAGTCTCACCAGTAAAGCATGTGTTAATCTGGGTTGTTGTGGATGTGGCGTTAAACTCACCAGTTCTGCAGCTACCTCTTGTGCGGTCCTTTTCGCCACATGGGCGTTCTCCCCGTAGATGATGATTTACTTATCTCACAAGGACCCCCAGGCAACAAAACAAAACCTGACGACATCAAGAAAATATTCTTTACTAGATTGTCTTCTTTCTTGATGTTGAACTTTTTGGGGGTGAAAACAGTGTAGGACCTTATGTGTCCTTCCGTAGGTTTTGTGGGACCTCCAAAAGTCAGTGGTTGGTCAAATAATAATGTTACTTCACATCAACGATCTTATACACAATATTGCTAGGAAAACTGTTATGCCCGTCAGCCATTTTGGAAAACTGGAATGAAAATGGTTACAGTACCCTACAAACAGAGAAAACGATTTTCAGATAACTATCACTGTGAGTAGATACACATAGATGAGGTCTAAACTGCCAGTCTATCTTTGTTATAAAACCTGAGAATGGGGGATGTGGAGAATTGAATACGGAGTTCAGCAGTAGCGTAGATCCTGTCGGTTGTCTGGTTGAGCCTATTTGTTAGCCATCCTACTGCACTATCACCTTTGAACGACAATCGAATGAACAAGGTTTTTCCTTCTCACCTCATACACTTCAGGTTTAGGTGATATTCTGACCAAGTTTATGGCGATAAATCGTTCCGGGTAGTCGTTATCATGAAGTATGTTCTTTATGAATATGGAGTTCATTTTCTAGTGTATCCGCTGAACACATTTTGCATGCTCTATCAGCCAGGCAGCGCACCAGATTCCTCTTCTGTTTTGGGGGTACAAAACTATGAAAGCTTTTGCACTGACCTGTCCATGTACTCTTGCGATTAACTCTACGCTGAATAGTTCCGTCTATTCGTCGATGCAAACGAACATCTAGGAAAGATATCTCGTTTTCGGTCTCCTCCTCAAGTGTAAACTTAACTGACTGGTGAGCGCGATTGTATGTGTTGAGTACCGTGTACATATTAGTATCCGAATTAGCTACAATCAATATATCGTCTACGTATCAGTGGTACTGACTGAAACGGCTGATGGTGGATTGAAGCGCGGTGCGTTCAAGCTTTCCCATGAATATATCAGCCAGGAGGGGTCCGAGCGGGGATCCCATTGCTACGCCACCTGTCTACCGATAAAGCACACCGTTGAACAACAGTTGTATATTAAAAGTGCAAAGAAGCAGAAGTTCTTTCAATTTCAATGGTGGTTACCCAATGGCGATTCCGTTCTCAGACACGTAGTCACAGATAAAATTGACAGTTTTTAGCAACGATACATTCGTGAATAAAGACACTACGTCCAATGAGTATGATTTCTGTGAAGTCATATTAACATTCTGTATGCAATCAACAAATTCAAACGTATCGCGTAGACTGAGCGGGGCAGTCGCCTTTCGGACGGGTTCCAGCAATTTCACTAGCCACTTTCCCGTTGATGGGTAAGGCGAATTCATCAAAAGAAATATTGGACGAACCGGTACACCAGGTTTGTGGACTTTTGGTAGCCAATGGAGACGGGGTATAATGGAACTCTATGGTCGTAGCTGCTCATAAGTCGCAGGGGTTATCAGCTTCTCGTCCTTTAATGACTTAGACACTTAGTGATCTGATGTTCGCCATACTCGGTTTTGTCCCTTCCGTTGGCAACTCTACAAAACTTGGTATTGTCTGCAATAATATTGCCGGGAAAGTCTCCAGTTCCCCGAAAATGTTGTGCGACAAAGGCTAACAAAGTACACTGGCGAGTGACCTTCATAGTTGGCACGGTCATGCGCTACATCGTCCTTCAACCCTTGTGACAAATCTCTGGCATCCCACCTACGCGCCTTCACGATCACATGTCTACATCCCGCCTACGCGCATCACTGTACTATTCGGCTCATCATTTGGTCCGCCTTTAATTGGTCTTCCTATTGGTCACAAACCCTTTAAATATGGTTTGGTTTGTGACCGTGTCGTCTTCGGATTGAGTGACATAAAGGAATTCTCTCCGGAGTCCAGTCTACTCTCTGTGTTCATACGTTAGCCTTGGGTGGTCGTGCATATTCCGTAGTCCGTTGTTCGTTACAGTTGACTATCGTTCCGTTATACGTCGTCACACTGATTGTTACTCTGTTATCTACTTACGTGCCCGTAGGACAAGCGAACCGGTTACAACAAATATCATTCACTTTCTCGATGTAATCGCTTTTGTTTAGGATGACAATTCCAGCTCTTCTATCTGGTCTGCCGAGGAGGATATCTGGATTCTGTTGAAGCAACTTCAATAAATCTATGTGCTCCTTAGATAAGGGCCCGCTCTGTCTCGATTTAAGTATACGATATAGCTGGCAGCAGTTAACAAGTATAGTTTTAAGTAAATCAAGATCGTGTTAACCAATGCACCATTGACCTCACATTAGGCATGACCGAATTATCACATCTGAACGCTCAACCACTCTCGCTTGTGAGCAATGATCAGGTTGCCCGATTTTCTCAAGAGGAGACACAGTAACTGTCCTGTTAACTCCAATCGCTAACCCCGCGATTGTTACTTCCGAGACAGGTCGAGATCACCGAACTCATTAATCCTGCAAGGCGATATTTTAGATTACTGATGAGTAGTCGGCGACTTGGTTTATTTTCAAGTTGACCATCACTCAAATTTGATATGCGCTACTGACGAGCTCTGATGAGAGCGGAACTCGAGTCTAGTGCTTCTTCTCGAAAGAAGCTGGTTGAAAAGTATATCCGAATGCGAAGGCTGCAATCAAATGTGAGTGATGTTCAGCTTGAAAATAAACCAAATCCCTGTCTACTTATCAGTAACTCAAGATCATCTAGCTAACGCGGGGTTAAATCTTGCATTTGACCGAAAAGATTCTCGAGTTGCACCTCTTGTTCTGGACGTTCTATGTTACGTTGTGGGCAGCACTACTTGGAACCCAGTGAGAGCGCCTTGATTGTGATACGATCAAAATGTAAATTGGAAAAGTTGTGCACGTACCTTTCTGGTGGACTTGGAAATTCTGCTTGAGGCCTGGAGTTGTAAAGACTGCGCGATAGTGAAGCTCATTTCCGAAGTAAGAAAGAAACACCCTGTTCATTCGATTGTCGTTCAAAGGTGATAGTGCAGTAGAATGGCTAACAAATAGGCTCAACCAGACAATCGACAGGACCTACGCTACTGCTGAACTCCGTATTCAATTCTCCACATCCCCCATTCTCAGGTTTTATAACAAAGATAGACTGGCAGTTTAGACCTCATCTGTGTGTATCTACTGATTCACTTGTTCCTGTGGAGCAGGTTATGTCGGTCGAACGCCAGGACAGCTTTTGAAACGAATCCGAGAACACAATCCACGATGGATGGCACACGGGGAATCATGATCGGTCAACAGCGCTATTCTCGCTCATCTGGTTGAAAGCGGGCACCAAGTAAAAACTGACGAAGCGTTCAATGTGATATGTCGCGTGCCAGGTAACCCATCAAATTAGAACACCTTGTACTGCCGAGGCTATCGGAATCAGGCTGATTGACCCGATATTATGTCATCAAAAACGGTTTGGTAAGACGCTGCACCATGGCCGAAAATCCATCGGATCGATGGCCAACCGGCGCGACCAAACCAATGGACAAGCGTGACGTAAACGACCAATCAAGCCATCGCTAGTTGACTGGCAAGTTCCGAAACGTTTGTGAAAGGCGGAGACTTACATATCCATACGAAATTTTGAGGTTAATTAAATATCATTGTTTTGGGCGTTTTATAGCGCAATTAGATTAATTTCTCCCAGGATTTGGATTTCCGTCTTTGCTGGTAGTGTCTAAATCCCGTGAAGTTAACAGAGGATGACTGAGTGACCTACGCTGGTACAATCATTCGAGCGTGAGAACTTTTTAAGCTTCACACAATGATCGAATATCACTCCAAATGTTTGGTTTTCACTTGTGGACTCAAGTTGTCACAGGGGGCAGATAACAGAACACGGATTACGGCGAACACAAAACAATATACCGATATCATCCTATGAGAAATAGCTGCCGAACGTTGATGACTGATGAGCTTGGAGCATGATACCGCTTTGATCCAATAAAGCAGTAACTGAAACGGCCACATGGTGTCCTTAAGTGCCCCATCCATGACTTCACTGAAATCGGATTGCAACAACCGAACGAAGCTATCCACACCATTTCGGCAATGCAGTGGATGACATTTTGTCTGCTGTTGTCCATTCGAACAGCACCCAGAAGAGGCACAAGTAGGACCATTGCCGTTTCAACAAGTATCAGAACGTGCCAATCGGAATCCTCACAGACCACACAAGCCTGGTTTTCAACAGCGCAAGGAAAGACAGCTGCTTAGCACACAGAAGGTACGTACTTCTTTTCATCCACGGCAAGTTGGCCAGACTACAGCTCGACGAAGCATCCGATATCCCGTTAATCTCTATTAATACTTGACATCTGACTAGCAAATCTGCAGTGTTTTCGACAACCCAGCTTGTCATAAGCGTTACTGGTGGTCGATTTTCCATCACTGGCTGAGCGTAGTGCAGTGCGGTAAGTATTATTAAGGAAGTTGAAAAACAGGTCAAACTAGGCAACGCCAGTAAAAGTTAACATATCATCTACGTATCGTCCGTACTTTATAGATTCAGTTGTAAAATCCAGGACTTGCTGCTTAACCATTTTCAAGAAGATGCCCTCCACTGTTGGGCCTAACAGATAAATCATATCAACACCGTCTATATGCTCATGACTAGTAGACATTTTGGATCGCATCCGTGAAGTTTTATGCCCGCATTGCTTGAAGGACTCTAGTGAATTAGGTAAAGTCTCAGAAAACATTTCAGTGGGTCCCCAAATGATTCCCTTTGACTGAATATTCTCTTTCGTGAGACAGTGAGGTTTTCCCGTGAGTTTATCTTCAGTCTGAACTGTGTTATAGGTGTTCTGCACAAATACCTCAGTGTTTCCATCATATTCTGCACAGAAAACATTCCTCTCGAGTTCAAGGGACTTGCATATAAAAAAATATAGACGATGTTGCAATAGTCAGCCCGTTAGGCCCAACACTGGCGAACATCTACTTAGGAATAGGGGAGTGGCGCATGCAGGAGTGTATAACCAAATCGTTACTGTACAAATGATGCGTTGATGACATTTCAATTTTAACTGACTGCTCATTTCGGTTTGCTTTCAACTTCCTTAATAAAATTCACTTCAATCCACCTTTACCTCACAAGATCGAATCGAACGGCTCTCACCTTTTTTGAATGTATTTCTGACTAGACGTACTGATGGCACAATACACCGCTCAGTTCACTACTAGGCACCATGGAGTGGTTAATATTGTCAGTTTTCCAGCTTCGTTTCGATTGCACGCAAACTTAGTTTGGTCAACAGACCGTTTCACAGGGCCAGACATTTTTATCCTTAATGAATTACAAACTGAATGGGAGATGCCAAGGCACACCTTCCTGACAAATAGGCACCCTGATAAATTCGTTGAGGCACATAGTACAGTGGATGATAGCGTTGAACCCATACTTACGACTCAAAAGAAGTATGTTTTCCTATTTTTGCCATTTAGAGGTGATCATCTAGCTAACGACATGAAGCACCAACTAAAGTCTGTTCAGGCTTAAACTTATGCGGTTACGCAGTTGAGCTCACCACCAGAGGACCAGTTCTCCGCAATCGCGAGAGTAGTTTGTCAAACTCATCTGTGTCCTCTGCTGTGTACCAGTTTATTTGCACTTGCAGTGACTTTACCTAGACAGAACAGATCACGGCGAGTCGCCGAAATGGTTGGTGAAACTGGTGACGCACCAACCTCAACTTGGTGAGCTGACTACCCCAAATGCGGCATCATCGATTGTTAAACACCTCATTACAACAGGTCATCAAGTTGACCCAGTAAACTCATTCAAGTTACTGTTGTGCATATGAAACTCGAAGTTACTGCCTTTCCGGGAAACGATGCTTATCCGCACTTACCAGCCGATGCTTTGTGCATGAAAGTGTTTGAAACAACTTATCAGGTTGCCATGACCGTGACTACATAATGCCTGGTGTGTTTGTAGGAATTTCCGGTTCCCGTCTGTCCTTAACTGTATGATTTGTATAACCGGCATTTCTTACGTTTGTGCCCGATGAGAGTAGACGAAATGTTAACGGATCGCAATATATCTTCTTTCTGCTCTGATGAAGTGGTTAAAGGGAACCCAGTGTTTCATACCGAAACTTCGACAGCTTAATAATTGTAAGCAAACCGCGATTGTTACAATCTACATTGGCAGCATGAATATTCTGAGTAACATCTAAAAATACCAACCGAGGGTAAGATGTTTCGTTTGAAATATAACACACTAAGCTTTCTGGGGCCTGTAATTATGAATGCTAAAAGTTCAGATACTAGGTACCATACGTTGATAAAGCGTAATCCCTCACGGGTGCCAGGGAACTGATGCATTTAGCATCTGTTCGAAAACTCTTCTTGGTTTCCGCTTAAAAGGAATATACTACATATTTTCATTTAGTTGTGAAAAGAATCCAGCTTGACATTTGACACTTTTCGCATTGCATTTTCCCATCTCTCACTGCTTTTGTGGACCACCTGGAAAAGGCACAATTTTTCCAATCTCAATCATTAAACAGTGTCCTTACTTTATTTCTGCCATATGCTTTTCTCGCATGTAAACATCCCTGAGTTAGCGAATTCCTCCCTCCCTGACAGTGAGTGACATTGACAGTGGAGGATATTCACATTGGTGTGATCAGCACAAGGTTTAAGCAAAACATCATTCCTGGTGAGGCTGACTAAATTAATATGGCGAGAACAACAACTATGTATTATGAGTCAGAGATGATGTAATGTATAAACTCGATGAGAGCAGTTGGATACACGTTGCACGCACAAGCCGAATAGAAACGTAGATTTAATATGGCGGTGGTAGATAGACTCACCGCCCGCGTTGTTCAAGCTCTGTCCAGTTCTTACTTCCTGATCAGTTTGCGATTCAGACGAGAAAGTAAACAAGTGTCCGTTTTATTGAATGGGCTTAGCTTGAAGGATCTGAACAATGTCAATTACACAGAGATGCCCACCATGCAAAATTCTGGTTTCGTTTCCTACCAACTGACTGCACGCGTGTTTCACTGTCCTGGCAGTCGTGCTATCGTTTTTTTGAGCAGTGCTCTCATAAGTCTGATCTGACTTCTAGCGGCTGAACGTTTGATGGCCAATACGGTGATCTACTTGATCCTATTGCTGGGAATAGTTCAACCTTGAATCATAGGGCTTGATGCAGCCTGTACTTTGACAAACCATCCAAGGAAATGATGACATGCTATGTGCGCCGTACTGTTCATATTCATATTGGCTTTTTATTACGTGGCTGACGGAAAAAACTGAAAGTTAGAAGTTAGTATCGCAATATTTTTGCCTTCCTAGTAAACGTGTTAAATGACCGGAGTGACTCAAACAGCCTGTAACCTCTTGAACTGCCCGTCAGCCAGCACAGTATTTGTCTTGTAACCTCTGCGGGCAGGTTAGGTCCTTTGTTATCCTGACTTAAACTGGAATGAAGCTGGCTGAATGCAACGAAATGGAAGTGTACGAACAAATGTGTATCATAATGACCCAGCAACAGCTTTGTATGTCATTCACGGAGGTTGACTGCCGAACACAATAGAATGACCGCAGAATTGACCCATAAGTATTCGTCGGATAACATGGCGCGATTAACTGCAAAGGTTGCTCAGATAATCAGTTCGGACAACTTCAAGACGTAAGACACCTTGTATCATATCAGTTTATTAACTATCTCTTGGAAATAGGCTTGGTAAAAAAACTTACAGCCAGAGGTAGATTTGTAACAAACGGATCAGGCAAAGAGGCGACACTCTTTCACCTTCCAGGAAAGTTTCGGATGTGCTGAATGAAATTATCCAATCCTACAGTTCGCCTACAATCTTTCAAATCGGATAATTAAGAAGCAAAAATCTTTTGGATTCTGTAAATTTAGCAAATAGCATAAAGATACAGTGCAAAATAAAGGTTTAATTTTCACCGAAGTTTTCCTTTCCATCAGCTGCTTCTTTATTCTCCGAGGCTGCTGCTACAAAAGAGAATTTTTTATTCGATTTGTTGCGCTCACTCTCCTAGTTATGCACACCGAGTTTGTACTTTCCCGGCAGTGTGAACTGACCTTTTGAAGCAAAACGTCATCTTCTGAGTCTGCACCCACCGTACTCGTGTTTTTCCCATCTTTCCATGTTGAAAATCACGGCTATGCCAAGAACTTGGGCCGGCACCTGCTCATCTCTGTATGGAGGTGAATCACTAAGCTATTACCTGGTAACGTATTTTCAGGCGATCAACTCTGTGGTGGATTTTCCACACAATAACCGCAGTTCAACCTAACTGTCAATGAGGAGAACATAGACCGACTACACCACTCAGGGATTTGTCATGCTGCTTAAGTGGACACTCGGTTGGCAAATACCGCCAGTTGTAGATTGAGGCCGGAGCGCATTCTTCAGGTAACATGGACCCCTTGGTGTCTAGACTACGGAGTTTGACCTAGATTCTAATTTGCTGGATGCGTGCTCGAAATGATTTGGTTGCAAAGCATGGTTCCTTATCTGTCAGTACGTTTTCCAGGACTCCACGATTAGCCAATAACAATTTGATCCACGTTTTTAATCTTGTCGGGCTTAGCTGGAATTTAACAGGCAAAACTTATCCTGAGGAGGATTTCCTGCTCAGCTTGAGTGTTCGCTGGAACTCAGACCAAACTAGACAATAACAGTAGTCCCAGGACTTCGGAGGTATGGTTTAATCTTAGATACTATTAAATTTACTGTCTAACGAATTACTTAAACTGGCAATATTGGTATGTCAAGTTGTACCCGATACTACCGACCTTCATCATGCCAACAGCTGCTGATACATTCGGATACATTCTAGGATATTCACCACAAGAAACCTCACGTTGTCACTTTTTGCCTTTTGTCATCCGCTCATATCCAACTTAATTTTCTAGTTAAACAGCGTGCTGCACTACGTTTGAGGCTAGCTTTCTATTTAGACACGCTTCGTAGTAACAATCCACCTAACTTGCGCATCGCTGCCACGTCGGAAAGGACATCTCTCCAATGGTGTCTTCCACTACTGTGCAAGTTATATCACTATGATCCATTCATGTAAACATATGATAGTAGTTTACGTTTTACTTAATAGCGTTTTGGTCGTCAAACGCAATAAAGTGAACGTACCAGCAAAATATAATAATCTATAAGGCACATCTTCGTACGCAAAATATTCGGGTTTTATTACTAAATGCAGATTTTCAGCTGTGTAGCGCACCAAGAACTCCTCGATTTTGACACAACTCTAACAGTATTGAAAACAGCATCAAGCTTGCTGAATCCGGAAATTTTGTCAGCTTTCTCAGCAGATGTTTAACGGATATCAGTATATTACACCAGAATCTCCCTAATCAATAGTTAGCTGAGACGGTACATAGAACAAGAACAGTGAATGCATGTTTCCCAATTACTGTTAATCGAACGAGACCAAGTTCAAAAGTGTTGCGTGCTCGAATCTATCACCTGGTTAGGGAATTATTTTCAGACTGGACGCGCATAAGTTTATTTCATGGTCATCTAAAAGAAAACAGATTAGCTTAAAATTCACCATTCTCGTAGAGAGGCACAGTCATAATAATATCTGCTCGCTGAACTGAAGTGGATCGTTGATTGGCACAAAATATTGCTACTGTGGAAACAAAGGTAAACGGGCATATCCCGAGGATTTTTCAAAATTTAATTTCGTATAAGAATTCATATTTGTCTCTCATTCCGAATTCAGAGAATGTAAAACGAAGCTCGGTTTACGAAGTGCTTACAAAGTCACACATATATATACAGAATATTTTGTTGAAACGACCATTCTCTGATGATATTAGGATCAGAAAAGGACCACGAATTCCTGTTGTGTATACAGTCGGATATGTTGCCAAAAGAATGACCGTTTTTGGAGAATGACTGAAATCCTAAACTGAGAAGTCTACGAAAGATTGAATATACGCACCTGGCTGCAAGTTCGCCCAAAGAAACAATACTATCTTGCACTGTCCACAGCTAGTTTTT
Organism: Paragonimus westermani; assembly: GCA_008508345.1. Lineage (NCBI taxonomy): Eukaryota > Metazoa > Platyhelminthes > Trematoda > Plagiorchiida > Troglotrematidae > Paragonimus > Paragonimus westermani. Next base: position 68,829 of record QNGE01001398.1, on the reverse strand, counting down.
GTTCAAAGGCTAACTTAAGTGCCAGACTAATGATAGCGTTATGGCTTCCATTTAGATGTTTTAGTGACTAACACTATTCTTAGTTATCAAATGAACTAGCTGTTCCTTAGGATGGTCAGCCAATGTTTCATATGTAGAAGTTCTGAAGAGGAAAATGAAAAAGGAGACTTTTCTGGGTTTTATTAAAGTTAGTGATATCATTACTTTCATAGAAGAGGCAACCGGTAAGCAACTATGGGTTCTGAACTTGGCAGTAAGATGTGGATCAATTGAATGGCTACCGTGGAGTGTTTGAGACGAAAACTTGGGATGTCCAATTCCCACATCTTGCTAGCCGATTCAGTGCAACAGTAGTCTGGTGAGCTAGTCCAAAATGACTTCGTGCTGATGGTATGTTAGAAGCGGGACTGAAAAACTTTACTTATAATTCTCGGTACCAACGTCCATTCAGATATCTCCGTGAACAACAGCATGACAGAAGTACGAAAGGGATACTTAGTCGACACTGTTCAATCACCAGATTGAATACCACTTAAAATAATTTGTGTTCAACATGACTCATAATGCTTCTGGTGTCTCATTGGATCTCTAGTTTTAGCAGGCAATACTATCACCAGTGACCGTTCCTTTAAATTTCAGCATAAACTGATCGCATTGTTATGCGGATAACTGAATGAATGTCATTAGTTCGTCTATCTTATTAAGTTTGATGAATTATGAACAACACACAGGAGCAAAGAAAGAGTCCAGTGACTTTCGTCTACTCCTTGTACCATTCTATCAAAATCTTGTACAGTTGCAATTTAATTAGCTCATGTGTATGATGTGTTTCAAACCAAGCCTTGCAAAGGTTCGGACAGTTAACCACGGTCACCTGCCCTGCAGAAAACGGTTCCATTTTCACTGAACCAACCTGATGAGCATTGACTAAATAAAGTACACGTCACTCACACTCCAAACTCAATAAAGCCGTGACAAAATAACGTTTCACAGTGTTGTTTTTATCTAATCTCTCCTGTTCTTAAGTCCTGGCCAGTAACTTCTTCAACATCGCTTAACGTTATGTAATCACACCGTCCGAAGTCGAGAATTCTATTCGTCATACATTCACTCTGAGTCGATACAAATTAGTGACTGGTTGTTGATTATCTGAAGTGTTTTGGTCCCAAAACCTTTCCCGTTCTATGAAACTGAACGAAAAACATTGGAGACCAATCAACAGCGAATAATCGGTCACAACCTCCGATTTGCTAAAGAAAACGTTTGCTCTAACGCAGGCTTTCAGGTTGCTGTCAATTCTTGGCAATGAAGCGGGGGATTTTTGCTGACATTTTCTTAAAATTGCCTGATAATCAGCCGAAATACATTTAATCCTCAGGATGTTTCAAGATGCACACAAAACTTGGTAAACTTCCACGAAAAATTGACTATCACAAAACCCAACGAACATTTGGTCAGCGTTATCGTTATATGAAATACGCTGAGTCAGTTTTCAAACTTGCAATAAAATGTTCAGGCACATACTTTGGACGGCCATGAGCCGTCGAGACGAAGCAACTTAGTTATTGGAAGCCGCTAAGTTGCACCGTTTATAAATGATAGGACAACGCATTCGATATGTCGAAATAACCATTAGTCTAAGTGTATGTAGGTGAAGTTCAGGAAGAACTGGCGAATCAGTAGTGATACCTTGCGTGTATGAATTCCAGGTCATAAATACAGTGTTCCGCGTGAACCAGTATGAATCAGATTGAATTAAAACATACGCAACCTGCTCCGATTCACCCAAAAAGCATCCGCATATCAAGCGTCTTCTTGACTCACAGCAGAATGACCTAGACGCCGCCGTATATCAAAGAACTTTAAAATATGGACTTTTCTCCGTAAATTACATGAGTTTCACATTCCTGGTTTTTGAACTTCCGACATGCTAAACTACTTTGATGATCGCCAGTACCGGCATACAACAGTGACTTTTGACAATCCAAACGTCGGAATCGTTTGCAATATGATAGTTCATTTACGCATATTACTAGTCATTTAATTAGATTTTCGTCACGACACAATTGGTTGAACTACGCCATCAGACGTACGGTTTAGCTTTAACAGGTCGATATAAAAGTTACTTCCGGTTTTATAAACTATTCTTTGGTGTATATTTTAATCCAGTTAGCTATATTTGGGGTTTCACACTTCAACACACTGAACACGTTCGTGTAATCAGCCTAGAGATCGGGTTTAGAAGACTTGTTAACTGCGTGGGTGTATGACCAGACGGACTAACGAATTGGGCTACCATTCACAGCAGCCTCGAGGTCAACTGAAATGAAACTGTAATTCAAGTAATATCAATACCGAGGAAATTCTGATGTGTCTTGAAATGGATAGAATAAAATAACTAGATTAAAAAAAAATAGAACTGTCAGCAAGAAATCAAACGACGAAACTTATTGGCAGTTTACTACTCATCAAAGCAATGAGTTGGACTTTACGAAGCAGCCAATATTCCAATGTGACGTGTCTTGTAGAATGATCATGGTGCACAGATGGTTGAAGTAGCATAATATAATGATGCTCAAAACGTTGTTCAGCCAACCTAGAAAAGTAGTGTAGAAAATCTTAAACAGTCTAACGCATAAAATAGTCAAAAAGGTAAAAAAAAGTTAACACATCCACATAATTAATTTATTCGAACTTCGTGGTTAACAACATATCTGTTCTGTCACGCACCGTCGACGCTACGGAGTTCGTAGGTCAGTACAACTGTTGAGTACACTTGCTACACGAAATGTGTAACGACTCTGTCTGTTTTGGAATCAACTCTTACTGTAATTTTATAACGTTGCCATAACGATTACGTGTTTACTAAAAAAACATTCGCTGGAAGTGCACGATCGATCAAAATATTCGGTGTGTATGTCTGGTGAATCCCGATTACATGTTGTACAATAGGTACATCATATGTTGAAATATGTGGATGTGAACTTAGTTGCATGCTGCTTATTTCCACTATCTTAAACTCAACGGAGTCCGCATTAACTGCATATTTTTGCAGCTGTGGTTTCTATGGTTTAGGGTTCGGCTGAGGTCCTTCGAACCAGGCCTACCTGAAGAGTAACAACAAACAGGACACCGCGGAGGGGGTGTTTTCGGAGAAGTCTATATTATTTGTATGATAAAAAGAAGCAGGTTCTGATTAAGGTAAAGAAATTTATCGATGAGCCCCAATGTAAACGGACAAAGCAGCTCTTCACATTATGATACTAGTAGTCAGGCACACCAAAGTGTGAAACATTAGGATCACCAGTTTCAATTCCTTTGCACCCACTATTCTGAAAAATTGTCCCCTCGAAAACCTTGATATTTTCGTTACCTACAACAAGTTTAGGTAAGCATTGCCGACAAATGTTTTGACTTTATTTCCTGGTTTTGTTGCTGTCGGTTCGAAACGATATACGGTGACCATAAGACGCTTTTGTTTAATAGGCTATTTTAAACCTCACTTTTGTAACAATAAAAATGCTAGATTTCTACTGCTATCTCAGTCAAAACATTCATGAGTCTTAAGCCTTCAACTGACATCACATTTAAAATTCGGTATTGTAACATACAGGCCAGCCGACTTTACTCTGGATGCCCGTGACTTCGCGGACCAACCTTCGGGCAACGTGGACGCACCAGGGGACAACGCTCTCCCGAAGTAGAGGTTCGAACAACAGTTCTGAAAAGAGAAACAATACGAACAAACATGAGCCGAAGACCCAGTAAGCCATGCACATGACTTACACAAACGTAAGCCAAAACGGCACCGACAACACAGCAGCACGCCCCGTCGCACACAAATTCAATTATCGCGCGCTCGCTGGTTTCGGTTGCGCGTTACAGTATGTCTAACTTCCAATCTTACGGTCACTGGCAGTCGCAGCTCATTTGCACATCCGGTTCTTTCAGTACAATGTGGTACCACGTTGAACACTTAGTAGCAAAAGACGTTTGAGTGATAAATGGATTAACCAGTTGGACGGCAGCCCGAATCATTGAGTTTCTAAAGGATAGGTTTGTCTCCTGAGACGTCTGAAGATGGGGCTTGTAGTTTCTATCTAAATAACTTTTAGGCATTAAAAGATAACCTTGAAAATTTATGCACACCTGTGTCTGTTAAAACAATCACAGAAACGGTTTACTGCTGTTTGAAGTATGTGCTTATGAACAAAAGTTACTTTAAGACGGCATTCCATTCAGTTCGTTTGATGAGTGCACGCAGATTGTGGTCTCAGCACTGTTTTTCATTATGATTAAAGGAATTGCGTTACCATCTTCCACTGAAATTTATCCCCGACTCGGCTGATCAATCGATTTGTGGTAAATTGAAACCACCCGCATATTCAAAGCGCAATTCTGAACGGCATTAGAAACAGTTAAACCAAACCAACATTGGCGCCATAAGTAAAACTCACAGGTTGAAAACAAAAGAATGAAGTAGATAAAAGTCTTGAAATGTGAAAGAACCTTACCTGAAAATGTGTATCACCAAACTTTTTGGTTAAGTGTCTAGAAGAAGCACGTGTAATAACCACAGAAATGTGGCAGTAGGGCAGTTAACTCTGAAAAAGTTTAGCAATCTAATCAATTGCCATTCGTGGTTTCCTCCTTCTAAACATCATACCGTTGTCACGCTGCAAAGCGGTTGTCTGAGAAAACACATGAAATTCATCTGGCGTGATTTTGCAGTATCATGATTAGGCAAACGTCAAACGTCACTGCTGTTAGCTTGACCGGCTCACAGCATTCAGTCAACAAAGAATCTGTTTTCATTATTTGAACCTGTTGGTTCTTTTCACGAATCCACATAACGAAGTCAAAAGTCGTAGACCGGGTTGGAGTTTGTGCATCAGCAACTTGGCGACAAAGAACTAAATGAAACAGAAAAATGGGTGAATTTTAAGGAAACAACCACAAAGGACTTATTTAAATGTGAGATATCCGGATATAATTATCTCTGAGTTTTGAACATACTTTATCTGGGTCACGACCTAGTTACTACAGGGGCCGTGATACAAACGCAAGCTGTTTGTGAGCGTACCGAGCACAGGAGCCTCAGGTTGTGTGTCGATTGAACATGAGTCAGTCGAGTGATCGATGGCTGGTTAAAACAGCGTTCCCGTGTGACTGTGCAATCCTGGTTTCTGCACTCTGAACAGGGTCACGCCAGTTGGAACAGGTCCTGTGTAACTGACAACAACCAAGCTGCCCGCAATCTTTTCACTAACTGGTGATTGGTACGGGATTTTGGTTCTTCATATAAACTGAACACCATCCATAAATGGTCGCAGCTGTCGCATCCCCGTGGAAACTTTAGTCGGCCCCTTTCGCAAAAAGCACCATACACTAGTCTAGCTTTCAGCAGAGCTGGTCAATAGTGAACATACTTGCCCAGAGTGAGATCAATTGCGCAGTGGTCAACACAGTTGTCTCGCGAAAGCGCGACTGGAATTATAGCTCCGGTCCTGACAAGGATATTCGCTACTTTCCTATGACGAACATGGCTGACATGCTTTGGCTTTTTTCGTTATGCAGTTGTTTTACTAATGGGGTATCCTGCAAAACTGATACGTACGATCCAACAGTATATGTTCTGTGTTGTTGTGCCTAATAGTGTATTGCGACTCTTATACGTTTGATCGTTATTCTATATAGTTCAATCCTAATCGCGGACAGGATTCGAACCTGCGCGCCGCAAACCTTCATTTCAGGTCAACCCGGCTGCAGATTTGGTACCTATTTTGTCAACGCTAGCCTGTCGGTCAGACGTGCGGATAAAACCCTGATTGATGTCTAGTTGTTAGCAACCCTATCAAAGTCATTTCATTCCGTAAAAAATTTCGTTGACAAGAGAAACAAACCACTGTTTTTTTGAAAGACCTGAGCATTGCACTGACTGCAAACTTCTTCACACTCTGCAGCTGATAGCCATAAGCGAAAGATTTAAGCAAATACAAGAAACCAACTGTTTTCAGAAAATCAAAAGTGCCCCGTCACCAATGTTAACAGGTTAATGTAGTCGAAAAAGCAACCGATTTTAGGTCTACAAGAAGTGATAAACTGTCCACAGAAGATAGCTAAAACCAAATTAAATCAACAAATTGATGAATACAAACCAAAAGATGAGGATGTGTCATTTGATAATTCAGGTTTTTTGAAGTATCACTCACCGGTAAAGGTTAACAGAACACCTGCTGATATGTACACGGACACACATGAAGTTAGTAATTGGGAAGAATGCAGCGGGACATCACTGGTTCACGATAACTGATATAGAATCTTATTCTATCATAGAATAATCAATCAAATGGTGTGTCAATACTACTTATTTTGAGTAGTTTGGGGATTCACAAACAAGGTTAGGGCTGGAATCCGTGTGATCCATGGCCATAGGCACTATATGTCCAGCACACTTTTCTTCTGCGCACTAAGACTCGGAGTGTGTAACTAAAATGCTGTTGTTTCTAGATTGCTCAGCACTCATCGTCTGACTAGTTTGGGATGGTTAACTGGAACTGCGTGAACTACATAGAACATCTGCTGGTAACAAAATCGATGGTGTGCATATTCACACTTTGAAATTATTGAGATCGGGAATGGATATTTTATGCATGCATGGAATGTTGCAATCCATGACACGCACCACTGGTACTAGACCTAAACTATTCCTGTGAACATACAGGTTCATGTCACTGTAGAGAAAACGTGTCACAGACGATTGCATATTATGACTGTCCTGATTGAGCCAATGGGCGTGTGTTGGGACCTATATAATTACACTTTGTCGTAGGTGATAACTTGGGTATTGTATTGGACGTATCCAAAGAAACGGAACAGAATGTTCCGAAACAAATAAATTACAGGCTTAAAGTTGAAAAAAAAACTGATGTTCTAAGGAAGGACAAGAAAGCGACCGCTGTGATCAGTTGTATGTCTTAATGGGTGCAGCAAAAAATTTTAGTTAATAGACAGTTTCAAACTATTTTCAAGTTGACCATCACTCACATTTGATCGCAGCGTTCGCATTCAGATAGACTTTCCAGCCAGCCTCTTTCGAAAAGAAGCACTAGACTCGAGTTTCGCTCTCATTAGAGCTCGTCAGTAGTGCATATCCTTGCCACGGCCGGGATTTGAACTCCGGACATTCCAATCATGAGGCAACCGTGTTAACCACTGCGCCATTGACCTCACATTAGGCACGACCGAATTATCAAATCTGAACGCTCAACCACTCTCGCTTGTGAGCAATGATCAGGTTGCCCGATCGTCTCGAGAGGAGACACAGTTACTGCCTGTTAACTCCAATTGTCAAGCATCACAGCAAATGGGAGTCAAGGACGATATATCAACACAAAATTTCGAATATTCATGCTCGAAAGTCTAAATTGTGAGCCTACCAACTTCAGTAAAAATCTTCATATGAAACGATTACTTGAATGTAATGTTGCCGACCAGTTTACCACTTTGAATCTGGAAAATGCTTTGTTCACAGTGAGCTCATATAGGCGTCTACATTTTAAAAATAACTGCTAACTCCGTCTTCATTTAAGGCAAAATTTTGAATCACTATATTCCGCACGTGAAACCAGCTGGTATCACCCGTAATGTTATATGCGAGGCGAACGGGGAAGTTGTGTCACACTGTTTGAATAAGAAAGCAAAGCCAATTACAACTCTTTTTGAACGGTATTCAAGCACACAACCCAAAAATAAACCAATTTTAAAGACCGTACTCTGGAGGTCATACAAATTCCTGGTGAAGATGAATGGCATTTAACGAGTTAAGTGTGTGAATAGGAAACGGTAAGAAACAACATCGTTTGGTAGCTAATAACAGCCGTTTCACAAGCATAATTCGAACTCGTTAAAAAAACACTCATTGTTTAGCATCTAGACTTATCTTGATTGTACTGTGAGTTTAGGCAATTACAGGAAAAAAGACTAGTGGATTAGAAAACTATTGTTAAGTTTCAAGCTACTAAATTTGTACACTGTTTCGTGCGAGTCACTAGACCAACACCAATCACACTCGAACGATGAACATTTGGGGTATGCTGACGCTCAGGATGAGAAAAGGTATGAACTTGACTGTAATAGCTATTGAAAAGACAAATCAATATTTAAGGCTGATGATTACAGCAACACTGTACAACAACAACAACAACAACGACAACAACAACAACAGGAACAAGAACAACAACAACTGTAACACTATACAGACGGACGTGATGATAGATTTTTTCAAGAGTTAAAACTTAAATAACCATAGATATTCAGCAACATATCGTTGGATGGAGTGGCAAAAGCGCTTATGCTATTAATGCAACGTTTCGACATAACTGTAAGCTAACATTAAGTTTGGATAGGAACTAACCGTAGAGCACGCTAATGTTCATTATTTCCTATCTATTTCTACCAAGCAATTTCATGAGTGGTAGCAGGTTTCTGGTGCGTTCAGCCTAACCACCATGTTTTAGGGCGCAACATGAACGCTGCAAAAAGATGAGGCAAATTCGCCAACCCTAGATTTCCTTTCAATGTCAGTATGCCAATCACAATTGTAATTACGACCACCAAAAGCTTTGGCAACACGTAGTGTCACACGCTTTCCCCGGAAATCATTTGAATACAAGTGTTGTTAATTTAGTTGGTCTTGTCGATATTGTGCGGTATGATAATTCGTCAAACCGGATAGCATGCCCATCGTAATGACCCCATTTTATTGCTTAAGAAATAAATTTCGGTTCTCTTCAATTTTATCGTAATTAATTTGACGAGCTTGTTCTCCACACCAAAGTACTTCTAGAGTGAGTTTTTCCCATATTACAATTCACGTTATGTAATATAATTTGAAAATAACCCCAAGTTCATGTGCACAAATTACCGTCGATTAGCTGTTGTTATCATGAAAACGTTTTGGATGATAAATCGCAATGGTGGCGCATTCAAAATAGTGTTCCAACTTGGCATACAATTGAACGATTAGCAAAGGAATGAAATCCCAAAGGTTTTGGAAGTCTCTATGTAGCGAAGAGGGGATTCTACATTTCAACTCATACAAGCTTTATTAGCAAACGTTTTTTTGGCACCCATGGCAAAGAAGAAAATTATGGTTTACTTTTCACACTACAGATGAAATCCGGAACAAACTCTCAGGCTGTCAAATGGTGACATTTTATATCGGCCGATTAAGAAAACTTCAGTATCATCATCGGTGTTAGATACACAGAAACTAGAATAGTCATGTAGTCAAAAACTTCATACCTGAGATTCATACCTAAGTGATACATACTGACAGTGAATGTAAACGACACTTTGTTCACGCTGTTCACACCATTCAATCATACTCGCACAGTCGGCCCATCATGTACACATGAAATTACTCATCTAGCACCAGACCAGATTACCAAGTAGAAATCACAGTTTGCAACGAATATACGCTCATCTGGTGCAGTCTTGGTGTCTAAACCTCGTCCTCCGTACAGAGTTCATCGCAATGACACTATAAAGCGGATCTCAGTTCTACCATAGACATCTCCCGACTCAATATGGCACTACATCACGTACGGTATTCAATCTTTCATCCCATTCTCGCAGTTCAGTACCCCATCTACGGGAAATCTCGCTTCTGGAGAATCACACGAAATTTTCCCACCATCCAGTGTTGTTGCAATTCGCACAAGCATGTCTGGAAGTTACTTGGTTCACCCAGCTTATTCCCTGAGGCATGGGGATTTAATTTCAAGATCCCCGGAAGACAGTAACTTTGGTCGCTGACAGGTTTTTTCAGTTCAGTAGTTTCTAAGGGGAAGTTTGAAACCATCCCATCTCTCCAGTCGTACTACCTACAAATGTACAGCCTTCCTCTCAATCTATTTTTCTTCCGCGTAACAGTTGACGAAAGTTTTTTCGCCCAACTTTCGCAATTTTCCGCAAGCCGTACATCACCATCTTGCTACACTTGATTATAGTTATCACGATCTCAGGAACTTACGGTCAGAAGCCTTTCGGACACCAGAAACACTTCTGGTCTTGTTGAACATAGTCTGCGTAGATGTCATGCACCACATGTGCAATAAGTTATTCTATGCGAATGTGAAGGGTTCACTGTGACAGTCAATTATCTACTTTACTTTCCCTCTGGTTTTTCGGATTTGAGGAGCCTGATCTTATAAGTGCGTTATTAGTAATCCATTGCTCAACGGATATTTTCGAAGTACAAAGTGCGCAACGCTGAGTAGAAGCAAGCGAAAATAGAAAACCAAATTAGGCATAATAATCACAGGCGAGTAACGTTACGCCAGAACCATGCTTTATATTCAGGAACACTAAACCACGACAACATACTGGTAATTGACCAACTGCTGAGAAGCCATTGTTCCCCAAAATGTGAACTTCGTATCTCAAGCAGTTGCCCAATTCAGCAACTTACTTCACACTATATGTGCAAAAGTACACGCCCAAAGTATATCGGTCGTACGTCAGTGGCTTCAGTTCTTCCTGTGGATAGTAGAAGTCTGTTGAAAAGGTTCTGGTGCATCTCTAGATTAACACTATTTCCCCTATCATACGGTAACACTATATATGTGTATACATGCACAACTGCACGGATTTCATTGTTTCGATATTCGTGCTACATGTTCGGAAACAGTGTACGGGACAATCAGAGAGCAAATGCATTTGCTAAGTAAGTACTCGTTGGTTATTATTTGTTGAGTAGGGTTAGGATCAGACTTCGGTTGAGCAAAATGAGAGCGAGAATCCTTTGAAATGAATGAAGTTCCCTATCTATGTAGGCTTCGCATCCGCCTATCTCGTGGAACAAGTTAATTTCCTTGTTATAGCCTGAAAACCTACCCTGTTCTCATCGTTATACAATAAACTGAGTATTTGTAACGTTTAGCCGACTTGCACAGAACTGGTCAACCTACCATCAACAGTCACGCATAGAATATATTCTCAAAGTAGATTTCATAGTTTTGAGAAATAGATATACCCTAACGGATGTCAAATTGTAATTAGTTGGAAGTTGTCAAAGGATTACACAACAGGTGACACCCTTCCAGCCAGCTAAAAACAAACACAACTGAGTTGTATTGCTGAGTCTTCTAACTTCAGCACTTTACAGATTACCTCGGTATATTGCGCCGTGCTAGCACGATTTTTAAGCAACACTCCACCTTCATGGCTATTCACCAAACGGGTGTGGGTGTGACTCGTACTGCACTCCATGAGCCCGATCTCTTCAAACGTCAGAGCATAAGTTCGGCAAATTTCCCAGAGGGACCCTCGGCTACAGTTCAACAACCAGCAAGGTAACGGAGTATATTCCGATGCTTCAAAGTTAATTCCGAGTGTTTGTTCATAGAATATTCTACAGGTTGCCATGGAGAAAAGAAGGAAAGAGAGAGAACATCACCAATACTAGACATCTAATGCAGAATAGGGGTTTTTCGTAGTTTTATACGTACATTAATTGAGACTCATCATCTTACTGTTGAACTACGCGTTCTAACACGTCTTCTGGCTTTTTGAGATATCTTTGTTGTGAACTAAATAGAGATCCCATGGGGAATAGATGGACATCCAGAGTTGAAAGGTAACTAATCGGAACTGAACGTGCAAGTTTACGCACACACAAGTGGAAGATATCAGATCTGGACGAGGACAGTATAAACCCCTTTGTTTGCTATGTTTGACGCACAGTAAACATTGAAAGATGATTGTAGTTACTCAATAAAGCAACGAAGAAGTTTACAAGAACGCTAGAATTTACCGAACATTAGCTTCGATTCTAGGTATACGGTAGATCCGCAAAAGTCGTTAGGGGCTACACCGACTGTGTGCTCATCATGGATGGAACGATAAAACACATCGTACTGAAAACTGAAAGATTTAATTCACCGTCAGTAAACTGCTTGATTCACGAAGTTCTCTCCGTTCTGTTGCTTTGCATGAAGGAAATAAATCTTAACTCTGTTAGAACGTTGTATTCGTCCCCCACCAGATGACCTGGCCACATACAAAATATTTTCATTACTAGCTGGTTTGGTGCTGATTTACTGAATGGTCAGGTTCTGACGGTAATTTAATTCTAGACAAAAAGTAATCGAGAGGCAAAAGTGACTTACAGACTCCACAGTGTTAAGGCGATGTGCTTCGGTTTCTACCGCCGAGAAGGCCCCAGGTTCAATAATGGCAAATCTCCTTTTCCCCAGGTTTCTGTTTCATTCCTTCGAATGATAACTTGACACTTTCGAAATGCGAGAGATTCCGAGTTCGCACATGTAAACCTGTACTTTCAAAAAAGCTTGAAACCTAGTGAAACAGTGCTCAAACAGGCCTGCTACACTTTTCTTGCCGATCGGGCTCTCTGTTGGAGCTAAATCTCTCAAATGTTTGAACTTCTGATGGTCCAGTCTAAACTCTATTCTGCATACTTCAAAGTCACAAACATGTGTTCACTCTTGTATGTCTTACCTTCTGTATTTAGAGCAGTCCAGAATTTTTTCAAGTGCTATTTAAATTCTTCCACAATCGTTCTCGCGAAGTTGTGTAACTAACGCAGACAAACGTTTCAGAAAGCTTTCTGTGGGCGTTTGCTTTGATCGGTTGTCCAGTAGAAGCCGACAATCCCACTGGTTACACTAAGCGGAATAAGATGGATTTCATGAGACCATTAATAAAAACGGTATGTTATTTTCCATTTTCCTCAAAAAAAATATTGACCATATGCAAGTTTTAAATCGAGTCTGTTAGATTTTCACTAATAATTAGTCAGTGCGCGGAGCTGAACACTGTTCGCAGCACGTAGAATGTTTGACAACCTGATTATATTCAAATGAAATTTTACACTCATAAAGGCTTTTATAACTGACCACGAATCGTACTGTCCGAGGAGACGACGACTGTTTTATGATGCACATGATGAAGTAATTTTTCATTTCGAACTTTATAACTAACGTGCTCCTTACGCAGCAGTGCTCCGACTTATTGGTAATAACTCTATATCATGAAGATAGATATTCAGGGTTCATGGTCAGAGGATAGTTGCAAGAAGCCCACATTTGATATCGTAGGAGTTCTAATGTGGTCCTGTAATCAGAAATATATTACTCAAGTAACTCAAGTAACACGATAGAGTATAATGTGTTTGCAAAAAGTGTCACCAAATAGCAAAGACAAACAGAAAACCGCAAATCACACTAAAAAAATCAAGAGAAAACGTTGCTGCTCACGTTTGTGGTGTGTTGACGGTATAAGCGTTGTTCTCTGCTACCTACTTTTCAAGTGCGGCTGCAGAAGTTGTCGGTGACATTGAGTACGTGAGTTTAAACATTCACAGTTAGGTGAGTAAAGGAACTATAGATGACTGGTTCACTCATCCTTGTGGAGACGTCTATGTTGACAGAACAGATCGGTGCCTACAATAACGAATGAATGAACATGTGTCTAAAGGGTTGGCGCATGCGACGACGCGACAGGCAACGACAACAGAAGGAGTTGTAGAGTCTAGTACCATTTCGATCTTTTGTTATGTACCATTCTTCATGCCGGTTATGTTCATTGTACATATTAACTACTTGTCTATTGTTTGAATCAATACACACTTCTTCGTCCTCGCGCGTTTCGCCTTCTGCTCGCACGCGGTCCTGGTTATCGTGGGCTAACCGTGGCAACGTTCATTTAGCTCGCTGGAGGAACCAAATCCGTTATTACTGAAGGGGAGAATCTTCTTGCAATACACAGCAGACTTAGTGTAGTGGAATTAGTTGCGGATACCTACTGTGAGTTCTTGTATTTGCCTTGAGGTACTGTTCCCCCAACTCGCTGCTCCCACCTTACCAAGTACAAATCACATCATGGAAACGGCTCACGTTGTTGACCCCACAAACTCGTTTCAAGTAGTTCTGCATAACTGGAGTCCCAAAGTGTTTGTATCCTCCAAGGCAATGCCATTAATCAATACCAGTCTCCCGGCCTTGTGTATGCGCATACACGTTAAATCATTCAGGTTGCCTCTCATGGAACTGCTGATAGGCCTTTTTTCATCCAATCACAACCGCTGACCGGTTCTGTTGTTGTTGGTATTCACATGCGCGATATATCCTAATGTTTTACTTCCGTGATTGAAGAGTTAACGTGTTGCAAAATATACCTCCAATCGCCATTGGTGTTGAAAATTAGCCGATTTTCGGTAAACTTTGGACAACTGAGATGAGACTTAGTCCCATTTCACACATTTCTGCGCACACTTAGTCATCCAGTAGTAGCAATCCAATACTTTGAAGGAGTGAATGAGTAATGACTCAGTTCGTAAACCTGGGTTTCAGTTGGATAGGATACGATGTGAGCATAGCAACGCTGTTAACGTCGACCTATTCAGGAACACGCATTGTAACACTGTGGTCTCGGTCGTCATGTTCAAAATTTTATTGAACGGGAGAAAACACGATAATCTAAAACTTTCTACCAAAGGACACAACTGGTTCTGCATGTTCGACTGCGCTTCCGGTCTCATTCCTCGGTTCTACCAATGTGCCCACTCGACGTGCTTAAGGCATCCAATTCTTGCGTGTTTTCAGGCATTACTTTAATCCTTAATTCTGCGCACCAGAGAGTATTTGTGAACCACCCAACGAATACAATCATTCGAACAACGCCGTGAAAGAAATATATAAAGCCATAAGCTTATAATTTATTTTCGCCAGAGTGGAATCTTACTATCTGCTGTTCAACACCATAATATTGGAGTCTCACCTTGAATAGTTCGTCCCGCTGGTGAACTCTAACGGATGCAGAACATAAACTTAGTTCTACTTTACAACGTGAGTTAGCTGAACAGATGAAGACTATCTTGAATTGGGCAATGAAGTAAATATTTAGAGGATTTTTTAAATATAGTTTTCAACCAGTAATTAGGGTTTACCACCAACACCTACAGGCCAATCAAAACCATATTGCAAGTTCCGGGGATTTTTACATACTGTGTAGGCAGGATGTTTGATTGGACGAACCACATTTGTTGCTAGTATAAATAGATTCAACTCCATTTACGCAGTCATTCACTGAAAGCAATGTCGAAAGTAATCATTACTGCATTGATCGTGGTACTGTTAGCCTACGGACTAGACGCAAGTAAGTCCACTAGACACGTTGATAAATGGTTCGTACTCTAAGATCCACCTAAATATTCCAAGTCGTACTACAGAATGAGGCGCTTATATGGTTATGCCGTGTTACTAGACAGATCTTCCAGATAAAGTCAAGCAGCTGTTTAGTGTGCCTTACTTTACTTAAACGGCTTAAGCAATTGAAGTAAATCAATGCAAGTTTCGGACATTTGTAAATGACTAATGGAGTATGTAAAATAGCTTTGCTTATGTTTCGAAGTGCGAACCAGGGGACATAGTCGAGTTAGAGCAGCACAAGCTGCTGAAGTCAACGTCTCAGATAATTATTCCGCTTGATGTGGACCGGTTCTCATTCTGTTAGGTCAACTCTAACCTTCATGAAGCACGTGGTAGTCAATCAGAAAATTGTTGATAAACAAACTTGAGAGCACAATAGTTACATCAACCTTATATCGTTTTCTAAAACTCAAAAATAATCGACACATTATCACATCCGCGTTCATTTTCATCTTTCATCGTGCTCACTTACCGATGGAGTGAATTGCGCGAAGCAGCTGAAAATCGCTCTGGGCTCAATTACGCAAGTTGTGGTCGACTTATTTGTCTCCAAACAGTCGGACAGTGTGAACAATACTAAAAAGAAGTCTGGCTGGAAGTTGGTACGCTAATACCCCGTCATAAATGATTGTTTTCTAGTCCAAACGTCCAAAATTAACTCCGAAGCAAGCAATATTTAAATGGAGTAATTGTAGTCCTAAAGTTCTATCGAAAAATTTGCCTGAACAAACAAGTTAGAAGAATGTAGGATTGTTGTTCAGCTCACCGTAGTGTGAATTCTCATATGAATGCGGCTGTTTATTTTCCTCGTCGAATCAATTACTATGCGTTACTCTTATTTCCAGTCAACTAAAGCCTTAGATATTAAGTTTAACTTCATCAGATCAGTTTAAGCCTTCTTCTGCAAGTTACCGAATAAAAACACCTAATTTACTATAGCTCTTTAGCTTCTGTGTGTTATATTTCCATTGTTCTGAAATTTTCATGTCTGATACCCTTAGGTGTTCAATAAATATCTCTGGTTTACTTAAGAGAATCCGTCCGTAGACAATGTATTTTTACTCATAGGTATAACCTACGTGGGACCAGCTGATGGAGGCGTGAGAGTTTGGTGGACGGCCCCACCGGATGATACTGTTGAATACTTGATTCTGTGGCATCGCAAAGATGTCAATCATATTGATGGATTCGAATTCTTGGATCGTTCTGAGCGCAGCTACTCCGTGGAAGGTTTACTGGATTGTTCGGTATACACCTTCACCCTGATTGGTTTTGATTGGTCCTATCAACAAACCACATATGGTAGTTCGGAATATCAAACGGGTGAGTTTGGCACACCAAAAATGCGGAGATCGCCTAACGTTGAAATGCTATGTACTCACTTAAAAACGAGTTGTTTAAATATGTGCACAATCTGTAATTTGGATACTGATACGTTAGCAACATGTAAGTGAATCATTTCTAGCATTGTATTCCGGTGTAGTTCATCAGGTGAGCTATCATGGAATATTACGGCTGAGCATCGTTCTCTTTTAAACTGCCTTAAAATTAGGTTACGACAAGCATCATCATAAAGAAAAGTTTGCTGTAACGAAGAAAACCACTGGTTTTGAAATGACTTCTGAATAAAGGTTTGGTTTTAAGGTTTGATTAGTTAACGTCCTCTGGACGAAAGTCGGATTACGGAGAGAATCAACGTTTCCGGACATGATGTCAATAGTTATAACAGGATGTATAGAGTCAGGTTTACATCAACCGGCCTCCCACCTTCGACATATGTGTCGGCGAATACAGGTACACAGCTTAACTGTGAATCCAGCCAGACCGATGTGCAAATCACTCACTCACCACGTTTAATTTTATACAGTGCATTACGTTAGCGAATTCATCATGGTGTGAGAGCGAGGTGAACATCGTAGGTGTTTGGCAGGTAGGAAAGCAGAGTCAACTCACTCTGTTTGTTTTGATATGACAGAAAAAAGGGAACAGATGTTCACAAAGTGTTGCTGATAAATTAGCGGACTAAAAGTGGGAGTATGTTTGTTTTAAGAACCAAAACGCTAGTCGGGTGAATACTACTGAAATTAATGGTGATATTGATAAACTTATTATGAGCCTTGAGTGCATATCCACAGCCTTAATTATAACCGAAATTCACAGTGGGCCAAATCGCGCTTGGTGCATTTGAGGTAAAGATGTCATTTCCTCTCTTTAGTTAATGTTCATGGCGGTATACTACCTGGCGAGTAAACGGTCTATCCACAAGTATTCATATTCTGTGTATTGAATGCTAGCTACATCACGGTAGTCAACAGGACTCGTACGATTTGAGCTTGAAGGTCGGAATTCAAATCATAGCCCGCACAAAACTGTGCACTCGTGAAAAACAAGTTCATTTCGAAGATTAAATAACACATTAAGTAGAACGCAAAAATAATGATTAAGGGGCTCATGTTGGCCAAATTGTAAAAATAAGCAACATGTGTTCCGTAAAAAATGTAAGTGGTTTTCTGTTACGAAACTGGACAAATAAACCATATTATGGCATTTCTGGTTGCAGAGTGAAAAGTCTTCTAGAAACATGGTATTGATTATTATGAGATTTGATCTATGCAGACTGAACAATATTCACGGCTGGTCGCAACTCTTTTCGTCCCACAGATTTTCTTCCAGGTCTCCTTCGAATAGAAGCGCTATTCTTGCGTTTCGCTTCTGTTAGTGTGCTGCATCATTGTATATCCCTACCACGACGGGTAGGCACACTCCGATCCGCGTTTTCATGTGGCAATCGTTTTTGGTTACTGCGCAAATGAATTCACACCATATGTTCTAAATTATCACCGTTCAACGACTGACAGTATCACATGAATACAACAGCTACGATCTATAGTCCGATGATGTCAGTCTGGTCTGTTCGTAATTGCTAGTATTCAAAACATTGCTCGAAATTCAGTTATTTATTACAACCGCAACCTAACGGTTGGTCATAATCCGAGGGTCATTTTCGGAGCTAATACAACGATTGATGTGTCCCTCTCGAGTCAGTCGGGTAGTTTAAATGACACTTATATGCGGGCGAGCCTAAACTTTTGAATGTCATGCTAACTTTTATATAATATAATTTTTCAGGTTGAACAAAACGCGTATTCGACCACAGCCATCGCATTCAGGTAGACTTTCCAGCTAGCCTCTCTTGAGAAGAAACACTAGACTCATGTTTCGCTTTCGTTGAAGCTCGTTATTAGTGCATATCCTTACCATGGCCGGTATTCGACTACCGGTCATGCTTTCCTAGATCAACCGTCTTGAACATCGCGCCGCTGACTTCACATTAGGAAAGGAATTGTGCTACTGACGAGCTCGGGTGTGAGCGAAAGTCGAGTCTGGTGCTTCTTTCCGGAAGAGGTTGACAGAAAAATCTGTCTGAGTACGAAAGCTGCGTTAAACGTGAGTGATATTCAAGTTGAAATCAACCAAATCCCTAATTACTCATTGGTACTTGTAATTCTCAGTCTACTGATGAGCGGTGGGGATTGTGATTTGTGGAAATTGAGCAGTATCTGTAGCATGTTGAAGGCATCTCCAGCTAACCTCTTTCAAAAGATGTATTAGACTGGGGTTCTGCTCCTTCTTGTTTTTTCGAATGTTAAATTTTCCAATATAATTTTTAGTATTGTCCAATTTCGTAGGTTGATTCCTGTTGTTACGTAACCCTCCAGTAGGAATTTAACAAAACGTATTCGCGGAAATGAAGTGCACATAATATTGACACGATTCCGAAACGTCTTCCGTATCCTGTTATGATGATTGCAAACAGTACATTGTGTTCTTCAGTAACTCTATGGAATCGCTTTACCATTCAACTGAATCGCATGTTTCTGATCATTTCCCTATTCAATTGTTTCTTTCAAGGTAACTGTGGAAATGACTACGGAGAAGCCAGATAACTTGAATAAGTACCAAATCTTCCGCAAAGTTCACCGGCCTCATAAATATTTATTTTAAACCCATCAACAATTGCAAGTATTGTATTCTGTGTCAGTCTTCCTTCATTATCACTTAACAGTAAATGACAACGTATATGAAAATTTGCCCGCATAATAAACAATCTATGTGAATTATTTTTCGTTTTCCACAAACATATTAGACTGGTTTTCTACAGAAGAGAGGGTGAGTGCCAATAAATTCTTTCACACCACGGGGTTTGTTCCCTACAAACTTCAGTAAATGCGTTTTCGGTTGCGCGGAAACACCAAACAGACGAAGGCAGGAGTTAGAAGTTAAGTGGTGAAAACCTAAGGAAACCGGTTATTAACATGTGTGGTATGGTTCTAGTTAGTTCATCGCTGGCAGGATTGAGAATGACCTGTCTCTGAATGCACACTTACATTGGAGATAACTCCAAGGAAATATGATAGAAACGCACACTGTGCTGTAATGTTCAATCAATGGTTGTAAAATTTCGTAGGTTTAATTATTAGCAAGAGGTACCGCAATACGTGGAGGAGAGTTATTCTCCAAAGTGATCGAACATTTCCTAACGTTTCCAGATTTCCCTTGTCGATAGTCATCTTTCATTACTCCCAGCCTATATTGTTACCACTATGAGCATATTTTGCATCAGAATTCCTTCCTGTCAGAAAGTGACATACAAAGTCACTGGATGGCAAATGTTTGGACGACAGTCTTGTGCTCAATGAAACAAAAAAGTGGATGTATCATTGACCTTCCTAATTCGGTTAACAGAATGAAGGCCTTATAACATAGCCAACGGAAACTGGTCAATACCTCGTATTCATTTTGACAAAACTTATCACGGCACGAAAGAAGCTAATTGAATACATCGAAATTTCTTACCTATTGTCAACCCTTTAACGTTGATTCCGTTTTGAATATGGCAAACCTAACCACAAAGTGTCAACCTTTTAAAGCTAAAGCTATGTTCACAACGAAGTCAAGGTGATAATGAGTAGATTTACACCGGGCTTTGTTCTATGATGGTACTAAAACAGTTTTAGCGATGTTGCAGAATTGTTGACAACAATGTGTGCACTCTATGGCTCTTAATTTGGGAAAAAACGAGGTCCGAAATGCTAACAGCCAATCCAGTTCGAGCAATTCACTGAAGAACTTTTTTGGGTTTCATGGAACGTTACTCACTTTTACAACAGTCTGGAATATGGACTGATATGTCTGAGAAGGACTATCTGTGAATTAATAATGGAGTCAACGGAAACGTTGAGCATCGCTGAGTGACTTCCATTTTCGAAACATTTTGAGGTACTTTGTATTATAACTGCTATTTGCTGTGATCCGTTACAGTCTGTCCCAAGTTGTTGAAAACATTTGCAGACACAAAAGTGTGTACAAGATGTGTTGTTCAAGCTCTCCGAAGCAAATCGAGAAGTCTTCCTCAACTGTAATTAAGGAATGTCGAGGAATGTTTGATGTGAGGTTGTTTTCTTTACAGTGGCTAGTTTCTCTCGAGATCCTAGTGAAGCATGCATGGTATGCTTTGACAAGTACAATCGCTTCCCTAGGTCATAAGCGACATTAGTTAAATCCTTACTTGTTGTGCGTACGTAGCAGTATGTAAACGAATGTCTGAAACAAATTACTGTACGGCTGGATACTGTTCGTTTGGACAAACGCATGTAACTGACTGTGATCGTTTGTGGTGTGTCGTGTTCGTGGCTTACTTGGCAGTCTCTACGATAAAAACCCCCTACTCCAACACACTGCTTCTGAAATTACTGCGTAGTATGTACACTTAACTGGTTACGACAAGTCACCCGGCTGAAGTATACGCAGTGCAAACATTTCCTGGATCGACTGTCTAGTCGAGCTGTTAACGTTCACAGGGCCTGCTGATTCGGTCGTGCAACTTGATCTGTGTTGCTAGAAGAGAATCCCTAGAACGATCGCGTTCCTGTCAGCTCTCAATGCTCGTTATCAATAGGATGTATTACTGAGTTGTAATCCTGTTTGGTATTCATTCTACTGACGTTTAACAGTACATACACAATTGCAAATTATCACGGATACATTAGTCAGAACGTTACTGCAAGCAAACACTTTTTCCACCAGTAAACTGTTCGAGATGTTCTGAGCTTCACTGTTCACTCAGTCAGCACTATCGCATAAATCACTTGGTTACCAGGCTGATTAGAATGATCACCATGTGCAGGGCTATGTGCAAGCTCCGGAATATGTACCATCAATGTTTGTTTGACCTCTATTTCAATAGACTGGCTCACAGTCATACTTTTATAACAAAGTCGATGCAAAACGGATGGAAAATGCATCTTCATTTTTTCCTCAGGACTGCTGTCAGTAGGTAGAACCCTCAATACGTGTACACTATCAAACGTTCTAGAAAAGAAGACGCTTTCAGAATTTCACTGTAAGGTTACACACAAAAGTGACTAGCGACCCAAAGGTTTTTGTTTCTTTAATCTGGTGTTCTTCTACGATATGGTGACAATGCACTCATCCCAGATGACAACAGTCATTTCAACTGGCCTAATGATTCTCAGAACTGCGATTTGTGAAATCGGAATCGCAGAATGATAGGTTGTTGCTGTCAAGCTCTACTTACTGAGCGTAGTTTCAGCTCCTGGCATCTTTGTGTATAAGTCCGAATGTTGTGCACGACACCAGCCCACTCAAGATGGAGTCAAATTTGGTAACTAGTCGTAGTACTGTGAGTTGCACTCTCTTCTTATCCTCGGTTTTAGCGTATACCCATTGCTTTCACACTGTTCTGGTTGACTATGAAAATTCCCGTTGAAAACACACGATCGTGCAGCAACATTTGTGTTGCGATGAAAATACTTCTGTCCGTGACAGTGATAATTTTTGCTCCCTGTACCAATACAAAACACTGTACTGCCGTGTTCTCAAACAGACCTCATTTACAATATGTCCGAAAATTCTTCCAGTAGCTCAACTGGATGTCTCTTAGGAATGTTGTTTGACACTCTCATATCGATAACTACTAAAGAAAACCTCACATTTAGTTGGATAATAAGGCTTCTTTCCGGAGAGTGACCATAAATACGAGAACCCCAAGTCAACTGTTCTTGAAGGTGTCAGCTAGGTACCCTACCTGAAGGCAAAATGCACAGTAAAATATGAACCACGTTAAACTTGAGTCAACCTTTATAAAAGAATTCAGCGTCGTTTATTGTTGATAATTTTACGTCTGAAGTCGGTAACTTGTACTATTTCCTGATAGGTTGCGGCTTTCAGTACCCCGGAGTTGATTCGTCCACGAATATCATGTAATATTTCTAAAGTTATTTCCAACTGACTAGCACAATCATCAGGCTCATCCATTGGATCTACTTCATTTAATTTAGGAAACCATTACGGTAGCTAACGGAATCTGTCTGGTAAACGACACGGTTAGCTCGACTACACGGAATATAGTCAGAATGACAGTAATTTATATGTAACCCAAAAACGAATGCAAAGCAGAGACAAAGTAAGACAATAACTGAACCTTCTTTACAAACGCTGGAAGATGTGATCAAGGATGGCAAAATTTTTACTATGAGTGTCGTTTTCACTCAGCGTATATACGAAATCTCCGGCTCTAAAGAAATTACTGAACCGACTAAATTCGCAGCCTTTTGGATTGCTGATAGGCAAACGTTTCCAGGAACACGAAAGCCTATGGTCAGTTATATATTCTTAGTTAGAAGTTCCGTCTTCTACTTGTACAAAACGCTGATTTGATGTCCACAACTGCACTTTCTACCACTTAGCATTATTACTGTCTACTCGAAAAAGGAGGTCCATCGTAACTCCATCTTGATTATAGAGTGTCCTGAACGGCATTGAAAGCTCGCATATTCTGGAACTTCCTACCGTCCCTCGAGACACAGTAAAGCCAGTATTATCCGGTGATGTACTCATTTTGACACGCGATAGAATCGTTTCAAGTACCAGACAACGGTTCGTGCAACCTGACAGCTAGACACCTGTGAGCTACAAATGGGATATGGGGAACATCCTCCTTGTTTGAACAACTGGATTGACGTCGGCCGGTCCGTCATCGCAGGGTTCTTTCATCCTCACTCTTACAGTTGCTACAACGTTACACATAGTAGTACACTTAGTTTCAGTTAGCAGCCGAAATTTCAAGGTCATTTTGGTGCATGTTGCTCCAGATCTCAAACTACAGGTAAATGAAGAATCAAACGCAAAGTAAAAGCCGTCGAAGGGGGAGACAAACTACTCATTGAACTAACTATACAATTGGCATTGTGTTACTCAACAGTCGACACCCTTACAGAGATTATGCCAAGCTTAGGAATGGTCAACTACAGATGATAAATTAAAACAGTGAACAGCGTCAGGCGTGCCGGTTGGAGACATACGATAAGAAAATCTAATCGGAAAGCAAGTACCAAGCAAACCTTGATAAACATGCAATCAAAAAACCTGTCCAGAACATTGGAAGACTATCTCACAAATCATACCTCAGTTGATCTCGGTTCGGTTCAGCTTGTTTTTTCAGGACTAGGCGGTTCAAAGCAACAGAATTCAGGTTATTGACCAGCAAGCTCTTGCGAACAACCCGGGTTGTAAATGCATAACATTTCTGCACCCAGCGTTCGTCGGAATAAGCCAATGAAAGTACAGGACTGATCGATCACAGGATGCTCACCATTTTTGTTGACCTGGTGAACTTTCAGTCCTCGTGCGTGGGAAACTAGAATGGTACAAGGTGCCCTTAAAATTCTAAGTCAGCCTGCCTAAACTGCTTTTAAGTAATTGCTGAGGTGACTGATAGCATTTCTGGGTTGACCATACTTCTCCAAGACAACTTCGTCACCACTTGCTTTAACGCTCTGACTTTCTCGAACCTCACCATATGTTTCATTTGATGATGACAATGTATCTTGTCGTATCTTGCCTAGTGAATGGGAATTTGTTCAGGAGGATTCCCAGGGACTCGCGCAACTCATTTTCGTATGTCGTTCAATAACTGATTACTTTTCATCGGATATAACGTGAGTTACCAAACATGAGTCCATTTCAAATAATGAGTGAGTCCTCATGTCGGTTGGTCTTCCTGGGATTTTAGATGAGACTCAACTGTGAATAGCCAGGGATTTGACTGGATTCGAACCAGCGACAGACAGGACAAGCGCGGTTGGGTCTCATCTAAAAATCATATATTTGCCATACTACTTATTAATAATACACTTTCTGAGATTTCCAACAACTTTGACGTCGTCAGCATATATTCAACATTGTCAACGTCTCTGATAAATCGTCGCTATGAAGCAGAAACTGCGGACAGCTCAGAAATGATTCCTGCGACACACCACAGCTTAACATTCATCTCCTACTATCCTGTGAAATAAACTTTCTGTTGGAGAAGCTTCAGTTCCCTCTAACTCATAGAGCGGCACACTGTAAACGGTTAGTATGAATAACATCTGTATATGTTATATATTATCAAGCGCCCTTCTGAAATCCCAGCAACATAATTCCACTTTCTTATCGCTGTTTAATGCTTTACCATTTTCACCTTAAAGGCAAATGGAGTTACTCAGACGTAGTGTTCTCTTAACAAAATAAGATTGCTGGTTGGAGATCAGCTTGCTTTCGTTCTAGTCACAACCGTTTTGTCTGTCACCAACAGTTCGGACTTCATCACAACAGTCACCGTGAGGTCAAATGGACGACAGATTTACACATTTTTTCTCGGCTGCTTCTCTTATTTAATGCCGGAATGTTAGTTACCCATAAAGATACGTTAAACAGAACCGTCAAAGATTACGAAATAGTTTCGGTTAAAAATCCAATTATCGAAGCGAATGATTAGTCCACACACTAAAAGTCACAGTAAGAGCTACTCAAGACAATCCACTTGGAGTGAACAGGCGTGCTAAGAGGTGATGACCTTTAATACGGGTCCAGTAAGATCGCCAACGTCAATGACTACGTAACGGAATGTGATATTTGTATAATGTACTGCTTTAATCAGTATTACGCTAGTAGAACTTTCAGGGAGACCTTAACAGCCAATCACTACTGACTTCCATGTACTCGGTAGCGAAAATATTTCGCTACTTTAGACTAATTTACAGGCTATCCACAACTTCTCTCCTCCTTAGACTACATGTTCGACTTGCGCGTTGTTCTGGGATGATGGACCCGAGCGAATGCGCATTGACATCGAAATTTTTCACAAAAATTGGAAGCTTATTGTGGTACCTTATCAAGCCGGAGTTGCAGGTGCTCCAACTCTCGGCGGAATACATCGATGATGCAATGAGATACGTCTAAAAGCCCACATCGACCGGGTCGGGGACAGTGTGGGCGACCGGATGAACCACCGCTCAACTGGATAGGACCAACGGACTAGGCATTTTGGGCAAAATGGGATGAATAACCAGATCGGGGGCACGATTATTCTAACATCCGGAGGAATATCTAAGCGTGCTCGCGGAATACAGCCAGAGGATATAGTGGATGGATTCCGGGCAGCACGAGCGACCGGACGAGCCATCGCGCAACGAGATCGGCTCAACGGACGAAGAATGGCAGGCGATAAGCACCCTGACACACAAACCNTATTCTAACATCCGGAGGAATATCTCAACGTGCTCGCGGAATACAGCCAGAGGATATAGTGGATGGATTGCGGGCAGCACGAGCGACCGGACGAGACATCGCGCAACGAGATCGGCTCAACGGACGAAGAATGGCAGGCGATAAGCACCCTGACACACAAACCGGGTCGAAGTGCACACGACGTGTGGGCGAAAATCGGGGGTGTTTTGGTCCGGACTGATGATTCATAAACGCGAGCGCGCGCGTAGCATGGTAACCAGCGTGCTGACCGATAAAGATAGTGCTTTATTGCGCACCTTTTTTAGTGCACTGCCACTGAAAGTTCATCTCGTATCATCGTTGACATGATAGAATAATCAAAGCCGTAGCTGAGCCTGTTGAACAGACACTTTGTTCTAGAGTAGAGAGTAGTCCCATAAGTATTGAATGGAAATGCATGAGTGTAACATTGGGCTGCGGATCAACACAGCTAATATTGCCGGGAAAGAAGTTGCTAATTTTTTAATAAAACTTTAGAAGTGCAATATTTTTGATGAATTTAGTGCTCACGAGACCCAACAAATTTTATCAAAGAAGTCAGGCTTGGAACTTTCTGAACAGCAGACCAAGGGACAATAGGTGGAAG
Organism: Paragonimus westermani; assembly: GCA_008508345.1. Lineage (NCBI taxonomy): Eukaryota > Metazoa > Platyhelminthes > Trematoda > Plagiorchiida > Troglotrematidae > Paragonimus > Paragonimus westermani. Next base: position 42,378 of record QNGE01001398.1, on the reverse strand, counting down.
CAGTGTAACCCTAAACACCGGGCAAAGTAGGCGTCAGATAATGTGGTCGGTGAACGAAGACATAAGGAGCACGAAGAAGACCTACATGTTGCAGTAAAATTACTGCAGTGAGAGCTTGGACGGAGTTTACCTGATAGAACAGAACACCGTACCATACACGAATGCGAAGCGGACAAGTACAAGCTCTCAGCAGGGTGACGCGAATCTTGTTGTAACTGGCACTCCTAACAGGGAGATACAAACTCTCCACACTCACAGTAGTTCAAAACAGGTCCAGGTTTTGTCTTCAGCACTGTTGCGCTCTGTCGTCTGACTTTCTTCTTCCCTAATCTTGCCACTGGCCCCGCATGTTCAACTTGAATCACATCAATATAAACAATCGGTTATGCGTCTTGTTAGAATGAAACTGTAGCCGGAAGTGTTCAATTATCAACAGGTTTGATGTGGTTAATTCGCTTTACTAGTTGACTTGTTGTTCAGACGGGGTGTATCGCTCAACCCATCTCTTTTCAACAGTCTGTATCTCACAATCAGGATTTTTATTGTCGTATTTATAAGCAGTAATGATCGAGTTTACTTAAACGCACTTTGGTTGTTAAAGTACAGTCTGTTTGATGGACATATGAACGGTCAAACTGAGTAAAACCAGCCATTTTTCGTGAAAGAATGCTAATGAAGGTTTATAGTCCATTTGCACACTAGAGTATAGACAGTATAAATTTTGAGGATAAGTGTTTCTCCTGAACCGAACTCGAAGTAGTCTGACGTTTTGATTGACAGGAACAAAAGCTGAGTTGAATCTTTCGTTTTGTTTGTTGGAAGTAAATTGACGTAATTCACGCCGGAAGTTTACGCTGAAAACTTGTGTTGAATACGAGCCTGTCAACGCGCCTAGAGAAACTTAAGCTTATGCTAAATGATGTTGCCAATACTGGATTAATTTTGCAAGGGAAGGGAGGGTGAGTTTGTAGGCAGAACCCGTAGAAGCTGTCACTTTAAGTCTAAAAGTGTTGGATATTCGACTAACTGGGCAGACAAAAAGACAGACTTCTAGGGATTTTATGCAGGTGACTGGTCGCCTATTGATGAAGGATGTAAGCAATCAAACTATGTTCACACATAAAAGATCGAACCCAGACCATTGGGAAAGCCTTTCAATTCATTTAAACCAACAACAGTACAATAATATCCTTAGAATTCACTGTCTACCTAAAATCTGCAAAGCAGGACTACTACTGAGGTTGAGATTCGACCGTGTATTTGAAAGAGCTCATCATTTTTAATGAAACTGTTTTCTCATACAAGATGTACGACATCTTGAGATAGAATAAGTTTTAAAAAGTTCGTCACTTAACACCGTTTTATTCTCCAACCACTATCTACAGTGTGTTACTTCGTGGGATAATGAAATTTTTTCAGGCTTGTGGAAGTGGACTACTAGTAAAATAATTAAATCAACGCGCAAGCCTTTCTTCAGTTTAATTCGGCGTTCTCCCAGTTAGTACTATTTATCCAACTTAAAGCTTAACCAGACTTCTAAACTGACCTATCTATCCACACTTCGAATAATATAATGGACACAAACACCTAACTAGGGTGGGTGAGTGTTGATGTCATAATGGAACACTTTCATTTTTACGATTTGGGTTTGTACCTAAACTTGGTAGAGACCCAACCTCTTAAGGTCGTGCATTAGTTCGACTCGACCCCTAGGTTAGATTTTCCACAACCGTCTTCGTATAGTTTACAAAGCTGCCAAACTACCAATTATTTGATAAACTGTTTGAAACATTTGATGTGATATGAGTTGTTCTTTGAATGATCTCGAATAACTTAAAGGTGGCCTCGCCAATAAATTATAAGGTGTAAATTTAGTTATGGTGACTGGGCCGTTACCAGCAAGAATTTAACGCTACAACCCTCTGAATAAACTAAGACTATATTCCATCAAAATATTAATTGCTGTGGTCTTCGGGGAGTAGTTAGTATTGGGACAACGTCCTGATGCTTATTCATGAAAGATGTGCACTAATTTCCTAAATTCCGAATGCTGTATACTATTCTGTAATTAGTCCCAAATAATCATGTTTGTTTGGATCATTTACCAAACTTAGTCTGCTGTAATTTATCATTAGTCCTTCACCTGTGAAAGTAGATGTTAGTTCACTGTTGAGATATTTGTTGCTAAGAATTCACAACTTGCTTGGCCTAGATTTAGAGTTTCACAAACTGACTACACAACTGTACTCACTTCTTAAGTGTCTGCATATTGAAAAACATGCTCCCGCCCATCTATATGATTCATGTGCTATTGCGAGATAGTTTGTATGATCCAGCCTTCAGCATACCCTTGTTCTGAATCTCCCATCAGGAGTGCTGAAGTGTGCATGAATTTTACCCCCACTTAAAGGCGTTGTGCCTTAACAACGAGGTAATTACAAAACGCTTCATCTGAGCAGCTGTTCTAGTGGTGTGAACCTAGGATGCGGATGGCACACAGGCTGTTTATTTTGGGAGTTATGCGTCTCAACCTGACTACGAACAAAAACACTCATTAACACACAACACCGATCTGAGGATGTCCCGGTCGCTTTGAACAGGAAGCCTCAGTTCCCTCATGTGGCGAAAGCCATTCCACGTGATGCTGTTCTCCAATGATCCTTCCCGTATCTCTCCCGTATTTGTCCCGCGGCCATTTCGATCCATGTTGTTCTCTCGCTACTGAATGGTGGTGATGTAAGTAGTGTAGTGCGACCGTCTATCCTCACTACACTCCTCCCCCCGCAGAAATTATTCAATCGTAGTAAAAAGTGTTCGGGTTCTCTTCGTTCTCTCGACAATCTGCGCGCCGGTCTCGGTGCTGTTGACACACGTGGTGTGCATTCTCTTCTGATCGAAGTGTCGTACCATTTACAAAGCCGGCTTCCGTGCACTCGATGTTGACTTTCCTCATTTTGTATCAGATACACTGGGCCACGACGTTCAACCACTACATACGGTCCCCTCCACTTTGCCAGGAGCTTCTTAGATCCGGGTCTTGTTGTCCCCGCGCCCCACCGGTCTCGGTATTTAAACTTAGAACCAGGTTCAAACACAGTCCTTCGACCCGATAACCTCGCAGTTGATTGTTCCTTGGAAGCATCTTGTGTGTTTTTCAAATTTCGCTCGGCAGATCTCCGAGCTTCCGCTAATTCACGCGCGCTCATCCGTCGGTCTTCCCATAAACCAATTTCCTGATCAACTGGCAAGCGTGGCACGCGCCCATACATTAGTTTAAATGACGACTTTCTCGTTGTCCCTTGCGGCGGACAGCGGCGGGCCAAAAGAATCAACGGTAACATTTCCTCCCAGCTTCCCCCTTTGGCAGCCAACCATTCCTTGATTGTGCAATTTTTCCTTTCTGTCAATCCGTTTGATTGAGGATGGTGTGTCCTGATTCCCAAAAGCTCCAAACAGTTCCGAAACTCCTCACTTTCGAAGCAGGGGCCTCGATCAGTCAATATGCTTCGCAGTATCCCGTGATCCGCTATGATGTGCTCCATCACAGCTCTGCACACCGTGCTTGCGCGCTGATCGGGTATGGCGGCTGCTTCGATCCACCTTGTGAAGTGTTCGGTCATGATTATGATGTATTGATTTCCGGACGTCGTTGCTGGAAAGGGGCCCATCACATCCACCGACCACAGTTCCCCAATTTTACTGACCGGAATTGGTTGTGTGGGATACTGACTGGGGTGGTTAGTGCTCTTCACTAACTGACATTGCTGGCACGCCCGCACATAATTGTTAACGTCATTCTTCATTCCCGGCCAGTATGCTCTTTGTTTCAGCATTTCATAAGTTCGATGACAACCCGTATGAGCCAGCTGATGACATTCTTTCACAATTGTCGCCCTCAATTCCGCCGGTATGACCGGGACGTTTATTCCCTCTCGCAATTGGCGCATCAAAATTCCGGCACTATTCAGCCGCAAATCGGACCAGTGCATTCTGAAAGCTTTCAATTCCGGATTCAGCTCGTCCTCTGGCGGTTGTCCTCCCGACAAGAGTCGGTCAATCACCGTCCGGATCGTCGTATCCATTCTCTGTGCTGCTTGTAACTTCCCGGGGTCACTCTCCAGTTCAATACTGTTAACTCCGACCACGTCCTTGTGGACCTCATCGAAGTGTTGCGTTCGGGAAAGCAAATCGGGCACACAGTTCTCTTTCCCGGACAAGTGGCGAATTGTGAAGTCGTACTCCTGTAGTCGTAATGCCCAACGAGCCAGCCTTCCTCGAGGGTCCTTCGCCGATTTAATCCACTCCAGCGGTTTGTGGTCAGTCTCCACATGGAACTGTCGGCCGAGCAAGTACGGCCTCCATTTTTCCAAGGCCCATACGATTGCCAAACATTCTTTCTCTGTCGTTGAATAGTTTCGTTCAGCAGGACTCAGTACCCGACTGGCGTATTCCACAACACCGTCTTCTTGCTTCAGTACCGCTCCGATTCCTACATCACTCGCATTCGTTGCAACAATGAAGCTCTGTCCAGTCACTGACAATTTCAGGGTCAGCTGTCCTTTCTTCATCGATCGTTGGATCTCGACAAACACTTGACTGGTTTTCTGTGACCAATGAAATTGGTAACACTTCTTCAGAATTTTGTATAGTGGACTCGCGAGGTCACGAAAGTTTTTGTTGAAGCGGCTGCAGAACCCAACGCGACGGAAAAACTGTCGCAAAGTCCTCTTCGAAGTTGACAATGGAATAACTTCGACTGTCAGCAGTTTCTCGGGCAGTGGCTGCAACTCACCCTGACCGACCTTGTGATCGAGAAGTACTACCGTTTGTTTCGCCAGCTGAGACTTTGAACTACTGATCTGTAGGACGGCTTTCTCAATCTTCTGCAGCACCGCTGAAACATGTACTGTATGTTCTGACTCACTTGTGCTGTAAATGACGATATCGTCTTCATAGACAACAGTGTTATTTAGTCCGTCCGACACCTTTAGCATCAGTCGTCTGAACGTGAAGGGGGGGCGCCTGAGAGTCCGAACTGTATCCGTTTGAAGCGGAAGTGCTTTTTTTTTATTGGGACCTGTCAATATCCGGATTGTAAGTCCAACACTGTAAACACCCTGGCGTTCTGCAGCTTGTCAAAAATCTCCACCACCGACGGTACTGCTACGACTTTATTGATCATCTCGTTCAGCCGCCTTAAATACACACAAAAACGGAATTTACCGTTAGGCTTTTTCACCAACAAGACAGGATAATTGAACAGGCTATCCAACTCCTCGATGATTTTTTCCTCCAGCATGTCCTTCACTTGTCGTTTAATTTCCGGCCACAAGTGTATTGGGGTTCTTCTGGAGCCAATAGGCCGAAATCGCTTCGACTCGATGGGGATTTCGTGTTCAACCCATTCACAATAGCTATACGGGTCCTGATCCGTAGTGAACAATCCCTGGAACTTGCGTATCACTTCGTTCAGCAACTGATTGTCACAAGTTGGCATTGCTCTGGGTACGTTCACTTCAATTTGTCCAAGCTGGGTTTTGCGCTTTCCCACCAGTGGAACCACCCCATACTTCGTTACCAGTTTATCATGCTTCAAATCAATCACGGCTTCAACGCGGTCAAGAAAATCCGCCCCCAAGATAGTCTGACGTGCGTCGGGGGCAATGACGAACGGTTGGTTGACTACCTGACCATCGATTCGAACACCATATTCTGCCAGGCCATCAACTTTGAGGGCAAACCCACCGACCGTTCGGACAACCATCGCACACGGCCGCACAGTCTTTCCCGGCCTCGGCCCAATCAACGAAATCGCGGCCCCAGTGTCAATCAAACAGTACTCCAATTTACCATCGACTTCTAACCTAGCCTGAACCGCTGTCTTATCAACCGCCCCTATCACCGGATCCCCATTCCCAAACAAAAAACAATCGACAAATCGTTTATTAGCGTACGACCTTTTCTTGCCGAGTGGGCAAAACCTTCGCCAGTGTCCACGTCTTCCACATCCGTAACAAACGTCGCGACGGCTCTCCTCCTTTTTCACTTTCAAAGCCGCCACTTCCTCAGTCAACTTTTCCACCGCGCTTCGAAGGTCATTCGGGTCACTTGGATCGCTTGCCTCCACCTCGTTTACTGTCGCGGCATTTTCTGCTAGCAATTGTCGCGCTGCATCGGCCAACTATTCCAGCGTCATGGGATGTGTGATGAGAGCAACCCTGAGCTGATCCCGGACTGATGGTAGCACTCCGTTCAAGAATTGTGCCATCAGCAGGCGTTGTTCTGAGTCCTGGTCCAGCTGTGGCAGAGCTCTTGACAACGCTGCCCGCAGGGACATGGCGTAGACCAGAGCGTCGCCTTCTGGTCCAAGCCGGGCGCCCTTGAACCGCCTCCTCGCCTACTGGCAGTTGGCGGGGGTGTCGAACCCGGCGATCAGCACCTCCTACGCAGCGGCCCACTCCAGCTTCGCAAGGCCCCATCACGTTGCATCCAGCACCGACTTTGCACTGCCCTTGAGCAGCATCCGCAGGGTCACCAGCTTCGCCTGGTCCGCCTTCACTCCGACCGCCTCCGCCACGTCTTCGTCCTGAAAGAAACTCCAAACATCCCCATCCTCAAACGGCTGCGGACACGGCATCTCCATCTTTGTATCCTGGTCAGGGAACCAACTGTTATGAACCGAGGAAGCGGATGGCACAGAGGTTGTTTATTTGGGGAAACCAATACACGAGTTATGCGTCTCAACCTGACTACGAACAAAAACACTCATTAACACACAACACCGATCTGAGGATGTCCAGGTCGCTTTGAACCTCTTGTAATAAAAGCCATTCCATGTGATGATGCCCTCCAATGATCCTTCCCGCATCTCTCCCGTATTTGTCCCGCGGCCATTTCGATCCATGCTGTTATCTCGCTACTGAATGGTGGTGGTGTGAGTAGTGTAGTGCGACCGTCTATCCTTACTACACTAGTATGTCACCGGCTTGTCCGTATTGCACCCCAATCTCACGGGCTGTGTAGTGATTAGTTTGACAGAACTACTCTACGACTGGATTGCAGTGTCGATGCCAAGTGAAAGGAAGCATGTGCTGACTGTGAATCAGACGAAACATTTCCCGTTGGAACGTTGTGGTCGATGAGAGTACTGTTTTGTTTGAAGTAACCCAAAATTTTACTCACTCAGCAATATGGCCAACTACGTTGTGAATGGAACAGAACAGATGGCTGGAAACTCTCCGACACATAGCTGTCAGTCACTGAGGGATCGAGCCTTCTCGCATTATCATTTTGATGGAATGACCCTCTCAACAGACCACTGAACTTCCTTAAAGAATAAAACTACCTGTTTCTCCAGGTTGTCATAAACGTGAACTATCGAAACCTGAGCTCGAACAAACAGAGTTAGCAAAATCCCAAACGCTGAGTGTTTACAAATACGTCTTGAACAAGTGATAATAGCTATTTCAGTAAGGTTTAAAACCTCACCTAGAGGACCGGAAAGTTACCCTAATGGGTGTACTGAATAAAGTAAGAAAGACAGCTTACATGTATCCATCTGAAAAAACAGAACTACCCCAGCAACGTTCACAAACATGAATAGCTATATTTTCAGAGTTGTCCATTCAATTGGGCCTCACTCGTGGTCGCTGAAGTAATGGTTACCTGATCAAATCTCTATACCTGCTCTAGAAATGGACACACAATATTGTGTCCGCGTTCTCAACATCAGAGCATATACAAATAGCAAGTGAATGTTAACAAAACAACTCATCAAATGAAACATTTAGATAAAGTTCACGCCAAGTAGCAGGCATTTTTTGAACATGTGAACACCCTCACACTAAGTCTCTTCTAAAATGGTTTCCAACGGTATTGGAAGATTGGATTTATTCAGCTTTCACACTAGTCTTCACTGAATGTCAAACTTTAAACAATCCACAGAGCAAATACCCCCTCGGTTTCAGCCAAATGGCGCAGATGGGTGAGGTGAAGCCAACAAAGATATAGTCGTTTCTAGTTTCTCATAGAATTCATAAGTCGATCAGGTGAACATCTGTTTTCAGTCATCCTCATTGGGCTTTCCCAATTACGCAGGGTACATGCGTTTTATATATTAAAAATTAGAGCAAGTCACATGAGTCATTAGAATCATAGATATGGGGCGGATCACAGTGTACTAGGTGGGAGTGGTGGTGAATGAGTAAGACTGTCACTCTTGCAGACCGTGAGGCATGCAGTCAAGTGTTAAGTGCTTGCATGAGTTTCAAGTTGCTGTGGTATGGTTGGCCAAGGGAGATGTGGGTTTTGCACGAACTGCTTTTGGACGCACAGAGAGGGGTTGCAGAGTCTCAGAAAAACAGCCTCGACCATCGGTAACAGTCGCAACCTGACAGCTCTAGAGTGGACTGGACGAACCGTGTAGACAACTCGGAAGGCTTCGTCTGGCTCAGTCTGATGGCCAGTGTCAATTATATCAGAACCGATGGTACTGGAAATGGGCTCCATCAAACCGTTACGAAGCCACCTCGGGAGCTGTTTACCGTAGTCATTAAAATAAAGTCTGCCGAATACCTCTGTTTCAGACTGTAACTGCAGCTTTCGCAAAAGTCGGTGTGTATTTAGCTCCATAAAATGCAATATGTAGGTGTTACAATTCTGGATACACGTCAAAATGTGACCTTTGACACATAGTCCAGAGTCGAATGAGAATGTGACAGCAGCAGCGGACACGGAGTGACAGTGCATTAACGATGGGCGAAACAGTCACCCAATCGACTGGACCCAATCGATTGGATAGTTCAGAGCCAGACAGGGAGATAGGGAAGAACCCATGTGCACGGGTAGACAGGTGACATGCGGAAAACGGCAGGAGCAGATTACATCTCCCTGTTTAGTTTCGACTGTTTTCGCTAGCCTACATGATCGACGACAACTGTTTGTGCGGATGTGATCCTGGTGGAGGGCTCTTTTGTCTCGAAGACTAGTGGTTTAAGTTGTTGGTCGAAGTTGATTCTTCCGGTGTGGTGGAAACTGAGCAAAGACGCACGTCTGTGTTTGTGATGTTTGAGCCATCTGGTGGGACGATTTCAGTGGTTTGGCCATTTTCCGCACTAATTTTTCTCCGTTTCCACCTTATTCGTGGGGTAATTTTGTATAAACTGCATCACGTGTTTTAATCGCGGTCACATGATCATGATACAACAGTAGAATGCTGCCACAACTGCAAACAGATACTCCATTGTTGATGTCTTTGTTGACTGTCAACACTTGCAAACCGAGCATCCGATTCGTGTTACTTCAGTGCAGTTTTCATATCTAATCTCACATTAATGCGCTTTTACTTCTATGTTATTCAGATCAACTACTACTTCATGACTTTATGATATTACAGAAGCACTAACAGGCGTGGTTCGCATAATGATGAGGGCCATCGCCAGTATTTTTGTAGGTCTCCACTGCACGTGCTTCTTCATATCCGCCTGTTAAAATTAGAATCATTCCAAAACCGGCACCCTCCACTTGGGTGTTCAGTCCATTATTGAATATCATGGACAGGTGTGCCTTTCTAGGCAACCGATAGTTTGCCACTTTATTGATGAGTAGTCGGGGATTTGGTTTGTTTTCAGGTCGATCATCACTCACATTTCATTGCAGCCTTCGCATTCAGATAGACTTTCCAGCCAGCCTCTTTCGAAAAGAAGCACTAGACTCGAGTTTCGCTCTCATTAGAGCTCGTCAGTAGTGCATATCCTTGCCACGGCCGGGATTTGAACTCCGGACATTCCAATCATGAGGCAACCGTGTTGACCACTGCGCCATTGAACTCACATTAGGCACGACCGAATGATCAAATCTGAACGCTCAACCACTCTCGCTTGTGAGCAATGACCAGGTTGCCCTATCGTTTCGAGAGGAGACGCAGTAACTGTCCTGTTTGTTTGGTCCAGGTCACCTGTGACAGTATCGATGCCGATTAATTATACGGAGCGTTCAATTTTTCAAGATTTTCCACCTCAATTGATTCATAGATTTATATTCACCTCTCTTTGGTACCCTTTTAAGCCCACACTGACTTCAACATTCCACCTGAAACGATTTAATTTTTGTTCGGTTTCAATACACAAAGAAATGGTCAAACTGAGGATTTACCCGACAGATTTTTTGTTCAAAGTTCAGTTCCATCCCCAACAAATGATCTACTGTGGTTCGGAAAGCTTCAAAAAATGTATGAGCGTTTTCACTGGATAGATTATTACACTGTAGTGATGAAGCACAAATTCCATTACATATGTAGTGAAAGTGTTGGAACTTGTTATACAACACTTAAAACAGTTTGGTTCGATAAACGTTTGTGATCAATGTGCACAGGTAAACACAGTCTTAAAGGAACCGACAAAACGTTACTGCTCGTAACCTCCGAGGAGACAACACCGCTAATCACATCAGTGCAACTAAGTGTCAATGAAGTTAGAAATTGTAAATCCACAGTTAGTGAGAACAGCCTTTAGCTTGAGGTGTCCACGGTTTGCAAAACGCAAGCTGGACTATTCTTAGCTAAACTGTACGTAGTCCATCTCACATGTTATGATAAAAACAGTTGCCGTAATGCTGAAAGTGACAGGTGACAAGGTTTGCCTGGGATCGAACAAGGGTGACCTTGAAATAGAGAAGTTGCTATCTGTGGTATTTTTCTATAGTACCAGCGCCTGGTACAGCCTGCGACTTGTCAGAATTCAATGCCTTCTGAGATGTGCCTTGACACATGTAGCAGTGGGAAGTATAGACAATCGAGTTAGTTTCCAAGTCTATCATAGAAGTGGGACTTAGCACAGAGAAAACCAAATGATGGGTGCGATAATATATCAGAAGTGTTCACCGTGCCAGACAGCTGAAATGTCTCGAAATTTTCAGACCTTTTCTGAAAAAACTTATCCGTACTTGTTGTCATGGTTAGCGTCACTGGATTGCTGTATGTGGGAGATAAATTCGATGTGTATATCCCGCTTCTTACGGCTAGTAACGCGATACCGTATGTCAGCAACCGAAAGGTGGTTGAAAACTTCAACGCTGCCAGATATGTTAACCTGTGGATATTGAACGTTGTTGGCTGCCGAGTCGGTAAGTTGACGACAGTGTGACGGGTGAGTGGGGGATCTGGATAGATTATGAAGAGGACGTTGACTGTTGAGTCTTGTGTAGCGGTAAACTAAGTTAGCAGGCGCTGGGACAACACAAAGTGCAGTGATATATTTCCACAATAAAGCGTTAAACGAGCGAGAATCTACGAGTAGTGATGTTAGAGTGCAAGAGCACTTATCCGTATTGAACCCGTATGTGTGTCTATTGGATGACAAACAGTGTGTTAGGAGGACGTGATAGTTGAATGCGAAAAACTCCCACCGCATTAACACGATGTAAACAGTGGACTGTGGGTGATGGTGCCGATCTGGTGTACAGTGCCTTGAGGTCATTTGGTCAAGCGTGGAAACTAGACGTCTATCGGCTGTTTGGTTTACTTATTGGAACTACTGAAAACCAATTAGTGAGGCCATGTGTATCTCGATGATCAATTTGACACAGTAGACTTTCAACGTGTGATAAACAATCGAGTGGTCACGGACTACAGTGCCATCAAAAAATACGGGCCAATAAAATGCGTCCACGTGTTGATGTGCACACAAAACGATCGAAAATGTTCACACTGTAAGCGGATTCACCAACTGTGTTGCAGATGATATAACGGGTTCAGATAATGACAAAACATGGGATTATTGTAGCCGGTATTCAAGACAGATCATGGGTTCGACATACGGGATCATCCCCGAAATTTGCGTAACAAACACGGGGGGGACCTAAAGTTACATACCAGTTTTATTATGTAGGGTGAATCGCTGAAACCACGAAAACATTTTATGAAAGGAACTTTATATCCTTTGCGCTCCTCAAGTCCACTTTATACGGGGATGAATGTCGGTACCGTCCAATAGATACCAAAGCGGTTCTATATAAAAAAAAATAATCAAGCTGCATTGTTAGTTGTATAAATGTAACAGAAAATACCAGATCTGGAACCAACTCCTACTTCTCAGTGATGTATGAAGACATATTCAATTTTTCATTCTAGCGGCCTACTGTAAGCGACAACAACCGGACAAATTAAAGAGACCAGTGTTAGATTGGCCAACATATACAAGGAAAAGATCAAGCCAACAAATGTGTTGAAACATCGGCTAATTAGAACAACCGCCAAGAAAGTGTAAGCAAAAGGACCTCAAAAACTGAAATAATGAACAAAACTAGTTGAGAATGTACAGGTGTTTGCCTCGTGTAGTGAGCTGTACGATTGGAGTAAGTGGTAACAGATTCTTCTCAGCTTTCTTAGAGCATGATTGTGTGCACAATTTGACCGTGCAAATATGGTGAAACGAACGAAACTGCAAGACTTTGGCAGAGATCTTTGGAGATGTCACGAGACTATTGTTCTGAGCACACTAATCAGAGCACTGAATTTGGTTAGTATATATTGATTACTGAACAGTTTTACCAACAATATCACTGATTTTGCGTGCGTGTACACTGATCGGGTTTTCATGTGATGATTATCAGAATACATTGTTTCGACAAATGATTGGGGTCAGTCGTTTTTACTTTACTAAAAATTGTGGTAGCTAAATTATCAAATGAGATTAACAACACTGATGTCCTTGCTCTCTAAATGCTCGAACAACCCGGTCACTGCTAACAGCATGGTGTAGACAGATGGCATAATGGCGAGGTATTTGAAAAACAATGGTTAACGCACTCCTCTTGGAGACTAGTCACAGTTAAAGTTGCTGCTAAGATGAAGATATACTTTAGCTATGAAATTCAGAAATGAACAATATGAAATTCGATACCATTTTCGAAGAAACTCAAAGAGAAGAGAAAACTCTGATTGACTGTGATTACGAACAGGTTTTTTAATATGTAACACACATCGACAAAAAATCGTTATCGAGTGAGGTCCGATAGGACATTAGGTTCTAAGTTGGTTCATGGGTAAGTATTTCTTGTGAGTTGTTGATCCAGGTGCGTATTTATGGACCACATTCTCTAACGAACGTTCCAAAATGTCAGTTTGGAAAAAATAAAATTCCTAGTAACTTAGACAGTTGTCTGTGTGGCTGTAAATCAAAAGTACGGTGGAGAGATTTGAGGAAGTTTTGTACTTAACTGTTTATAAGTTAGCTGAAAACATCCAAGTAGTCGTGTAGAATAAGATCAGTTCCGAAAACCTTATCGAGCTATCAAGGTTACTATATGGCGAATATGTACTGGCAGCTGAAGCGGTCCATATTCGGTTACGTCATCCTGTGTTCTGTTGTCATGAAAAGTTTATACACCCTCTTGATCTCCATTTGTCCGATATCCGCCTACACACAAATGCAGTTTGGTCACAATGTAGCGAAAAGGCGTCCTATAAAGCACTCTCTTTGATGTCAAACCCATTAGACACCATGCTACGCGCGCTCGCGTTTGAGTCATAATTCCGGCCCACAACCGCCACGGTTTCCACTCTCGCGTCTCTGGTTTGTGTCCTCTGCCTTCTGTTAGGGCGTTTATTACCTGTCATATCTCGGCCGCTGAGCCGATCAAATTGAGCGACGGCCCATCCGGTCGCCCATGCTGTCCCCGACCCGCTCCCTGTGGGCTTTTAAACGTACCCTCCGAGAGTTGGAGAACCCGCAACTCTAACTTGATAGTCCACCACAATATTATGATTAGTGGTTACTAGGGCATACGCTATTTTACGTATTCACGTGGAAGGTTGAAACTGTGCCGCTCCTGGAGGCAAAAGAAATAGAAAATTTAAAAAAAACTTGTCGACGGAATGTCTTTTGATCACTTGATGAAAGACGGATTCTTGGTTATAAAGGCCAAACACGAGTCATAGACTTGAAGGTAGAATCGACTATCACGCACAGAGTAATGGATAACCGAAATTCTCTATACATCAGTAGAGGCAGATAGACTGTGCTTAGTGTTCCTCCGATGTTAACATTTTCACTGAACAGAATTCCGTCAGGTTGCTAATGTTTCACCACCACACCTTGTTAAAAAGTGGATTCCCGTTCAGTATTGTGCGATTTAAGTCGAAAGGTGTTGAACGTATTTCACTACACTCATGGCTTTTGCATTTCCGAAGAATCTTCGGTCAAGAAATTTCCAAGAAGCACTCTGCTCTAGTGTGGCTTTTCGGAGTTGATCACTGAGGCATTCTGAGGATATTGTTACTAAGCCACCTTGTTGACCACTGCCCCATTCCCTTCGCATCGTGAGATTACTGACAGAAGTTAACGAGACAGTTGCTTTGTCTATTTCAGAGCGATCCGAGCACTACTCAAAAACGATTGTAGCTAACCGTTTGCATGGGGCAAGGTTGTGTACTGTTGATTAGCTCTTTGCATGCATCACACTCGAGTCCATTGTTTCTTTTTGTAGGGGACTGAATGAAATGGGGATAGAATGTAGGTTACACAATTAGTTGCTAGTGTTATTCAACTTTCACTAGAAATTTTGTCCAAACCATTACTTAGGGTGTTTCGTTTGTATCTAAATTATCACACAAACACTAAGTTCTAGGACATTGTTAGTATAGGTTGAGTTACTTTTAAATTTGTTCACTACGAAACATAAATTCAATTCTACCTAACCGGTGCATGTAACCTGAAGTATGGAACGCCAGATTGTAAGTAGGTAACGGAAACATTTTCAAATTATACATGGACCATAATTCGTCCAGTTATCGCTTAAAAGAATCCATGAGAAAGTATATTCCATGCACATTGGACTACTTCATTCTGCTGTACAGAAAGTATTTAGTTTGCTCAGGTGAATATATCCGGGAAGGTACGGAAAACAAGTCGATATATTTACAGTTCAAATTACTTCCCTGAATCCATCGATAGTAGTCTGTCAGGTTAACACTTCAAAGTTGAAAATCAATAGTACGGAACATATTGATTCGATGTTTATCAGAATGGCTCAGTAATAAGACCATAAGTCTCAAGTCTTTATTCGCGTATTTTAAAGCCAAAACAGCCCTGAATCCATGACATGAAAATTGATAACCGCATGATATATCTCAACCGTTTCAGGAAAACCAGTAGGTTTCACTCAGTTCTACACTGATTTGCAAACAAATTTTGTTCGTGGTTGTCGTTGGTTTTGGGTTAATGAAAATAATTTCCTGACAGCACACCTCTTCGGAGAAATAGTATTCGTTCAGATTGAATGGTACTTTCTGGCTCCATCCGTGAGCTACCTATCGATTAAACCTTTGTTACAGGTCAGTATTTATCAAGGTTGATTTACGGTGTCCAGAGCCTAATCAGATATCACAGACGAATGAAGTGACGCAGAGACCGAATGTTTTCTGTGCTGCTGGGCCTAGCACTATGACGGTAATGTGTGGGCACATAGCTCTGACCTGACGACGTTGAGTTAATTCCCCTACTGAAAATACTGTGAAATATTTTTATTCCATCGTTTGATGCCAGGCAAACACTGGTGAGACAGTCAAGTGCACTGGTACACATACGAGCTTGAGCACAGCGTTGGTTTAAGAGAGTTGACGTAGTTCCATTCCACGTATATTTCTGGAGCAAAACGTAGGGTTTGTATGGGTTTATTCCGCACTCTTCATTTACTTGATATCATACTTCATATAAACATGTCTATGCAAGGTAAGCCACTGGGTTGCAATTTTAACGTTAGAATAATACACACTGTTCATTGCCGCCGAATCTGTTAATAACCGTTCCTCATCTCTAGACGAGATCATTGTCCGTTTTCGTGTCTTTTACCCTCCATCAGAATGAATTCCTCAGCTTGAACTACTTGTACACAGTATTACATCAGGTAGGTATGTACAGGTAGACATATACTACACACAAAATTCCTATGGCATATATAAACCTCAAATGATCTCTGCCAGCCTCCTTAAAGAGTACACGTCAGTAGGCCTCTGTTACAATGTCACACTTATAGACGTGGGCAAGTAACGTTCGAAAGTGTAACATTCAGTAGTACTGATTAGGGCGTTGCTGTAGTTACCATTGATGACCATGCTATTAAAGCGTGCGTGCGGTTTTAAGTTCACCATATGGAGTGTACCCCTCACAAGTGTAAGCTGTGACGCAATAATCTTTCTTAGCCATAAAACCTTGCAAAACTAACACTTCTAGAAGTTGTTGCTTAATGTTATCAATGATGTACCTTCAGTAAAATCCGTAACCCACCCCTTTAAAAGGGTAGTTAACTACCCAATTGATATTGGATACTTGCGCACAAGTAGTCAAATTCTCGTAAAATACAAGTCGTTTGAAAGTTTGGACCGGCACGCACATGTTGGTTTGCGGCCTGTGTCTTTCTACCAAGGTGTCTACACTTCATTGGAGTGCACTTTCTCATGTATCCACCAGCCCTTTTTTGCGCTTATTTGGTTGAATATCACCAACTACATACCTATGTCGTATATACGGCACATGTTTTGCGTCAGTCATCTGGCTCAAATGGTCAAGGGAGAGTGCAACACGACAACAGTAAACGTTTGATCTACCATTCCTTATGGAAACTGGCTACAATAATAATAGCCTTATCGATTTCGGAAGCAAAGTCTCATTTGAAAAACACCAGGAAATTATCATATATCATCATTGTGAAGTACTAGAGGTAAAAGTACAAATTTCATATCGCAGAATTCTCCGCACTCTGTGACGATGAGGACGATAAATGTATCACAGGCTTTTTGTGAACTTCACTTATACTCTCCCGAATAGGCGGTCAACCATAGTATTGTGGTGGATTGTCCGGTCGGAGGTGCTAGTTTTTGAACGCTCGGGCGAATACCTCAACGCGGGCAGGTACGTTCGAAAACTTGCCGCGATCGAATCAAGAACAACGTGCGCAACCGGATGAGTCATCGCTCGACTGGATCGGACGAACGGGCGAGGCAGGGCCGGCGAAATACGACAGACGGCCAGATCGGAGGCGTGGTTTTTCCAACATTTAGAGGAATATCTAGACACGACGTTGGAATACGGTCAAGGCCAACACTGGATGGATGGCGGACAGCACGATCAGCCGGACGAGCCATTGCTCAACGAAATCGGACAAACAGACGAGGAATGGCAATCGGAAAACCCCCGATAGAAGGCACCGGTCACACACGTAAACCGGTTAGAAGTGCACACGAAGTGTGAACGGAAACCGGGGGGTGCTGCGGGTTGGAATTATGACTCATAAACGAGAGAGCGCGCGTTGCATGTGACTGGCGATTTGGACAATAAAGATTGTGCTTTATTGGACGCCTTCTTGCTACAGTATGATCAACTTCCGGAAACAAAATGGAATAATCGTTTACTTCTCTTAATTCATTGTATACGGTTTGGGTAGTTGATCATGAACGAGCAGAGTCAGACAAGCAAGATGTCTTACACCATACTTGTCTAACTCACGGACAGTCCGTATACACTGCCCTGTTACGAGATTTGTTTTTTTAATTGGGGAAAAAACTTCTAGTGCTCGGGTAGCATTGTAGAATATGAAAATCGTTTTTTATGCTGAATGAGGTTACTGGAATATGTGCGTATTTTACACTATGTACAGCTTGTCAGCAGTTGGTTTACCCTTAGCCTGTTCATTCGGCGATACCACACAAAGCACACTAGTTTTTCTGTCCTGAAGAGGGATCCATTAAGACTTATGCCCTTCTGAACTGAAGTGCCATACTTTCAATACCTAACCATAATACTATTCTTCCCGTAACTGCTCAACTTACTACTAAGCGCTTTTGTAAATTTTACTGCTTGTACATCATTTAACACTAGAAGTATCAGATTAATTTTCATTCCTGGAATAAATGAGTCATGCTCTTCTCAATTTCTCCGACTGCTCATTTCGTTTACTCATATGATACTTGTAAACACAAGTCACCTTCTTGTGCATCACAAGTATCATATTGCGTTGTCCAAGCAAGAAGATGAATATACAGGAGAACGGCCGTTAATTAACCCTTGAAAATACATCAAGCAAAACGTATAAATTAAGCGAATTAGTGCCATAGAACGCTCTGAATATTGATCCGATGTTTCACAACATCAACTGTTGCCACTATTCCAAATATTTGCTAACTTCTATGATATCGTGCCAGAAAGACATGCGGTATACAATAATTATGTGTAAATGAATCTTGTACCAGAGCAGTGGCTAAT
Source organism: Paragonimus westermani (assembly GCA_008508345.1). NCBI lineage: Eukaryota > Metazoa > Platyhelminthes > Trematoda > Plagiorchiida > Troglotrematidae > Paragonimus > Paragonimus westermani. Next base: position 24,121 of record QNGE01001398.1, on the reverse strand, counting down.
TAGTTAGAATCAGGGGACTATTATAACTGAGTCTTCTGGGTGTTTTTGTTTTGTGATTGTTAGTTGAAGCGAACAAAAGCTCTACCGGTTGGGAATGTAACAAACCGAATACTTCCGGAACAGTTACAGAGGAATAACCTACAAGACTCTAACGGTCATAATGAGAGGCAGAATAAAACAGATAAACAAGAAAGTTGTATGTGGTGAATGGGCTGGAAATTCCTCCTGAAGGCCAATTTCATTGGCCTCGAACAACCAACGGTCGAAAACAACGAACAAAATGAATCGACTTAGCATTAAAAGGATTTGTTACGTAGAACAGAATACAGTCCGTTATATATGACGTGTGACGAACTAAAGTGCGGAATAACATGTTTGAATCAAAGCAACAGACACTCCACAAACAGCTAGGCATAGTTGCAAACATTCATGTCGAGAACCTTTGAAAAAAATTGCACTTTCAATGGTCAGCAAATGTAAAAGCCTACATTCAGTTTTTGTATCCCCATCATTTTCCTAACCAAAAACCCGATCTAACTGCATGTATGTAAGTCTTATAGCGTGCACGTCTAACGACTCCAACACTTCAAGGGAAATAACTTAGGTTGCTGCTAGCACCTTGAAATGTGTAAGCAACCGAAATCAGAGTCTGTAAACAACAGTGCTCATAAATAGTGTTCTTACGTACTTAAAAGACAGGGGTGGAACTGTGGGGAACTCGCGCAAAGGAGTTCATTGTTACACACTTGCAGCCGTTTAGAGTTATAGTCGAGAGTAAAAAAACTCCCTAATTCTTCTGCAGCTTCCAAGATATTTCGTTTCTCGGCTACATGGGCACATCATTAAGTTCAGTTTTTATTCTCACTACTTATTCATAACAGACAAGGTTATAAGACGGAAATTCCACGTACATTTTGGCCAAACCTCCTGGTTCGACTTCATGCCACACATTGACAACTGTAGATTCTCAACGTAACCTATATTATGTCTACGCCGCAATCCAACAACTAGAAGAGGCAAGCAATCACGATTTTTTTCTTGGGTTCATTGTGCATTTGTGGTAAGAATGCTACACGAGTTTCCCTCTGACAGTTGCTTCAGAAATTATTTCTGCACATGACTTTTTCTCTTCTGGTATCCTTAGAGTGAGTAATCTAGGAGTTCGTGTTAACCTGTTTGTGACACATCGTATTTTATGGCATGGTAAGTGTTCTATCCATTCCCTCTTTTCCAGCCTACCCGTGTGCGAATTGACCGTATGATCCTGTTCGCTGCTAAAATCCAGCGTACTTCCTTGGGACATCTGAAATAAACCCTGAGACATCTTAACTTGTATAAGGTATGATATTGTGTTGATGGTCGGGTCACCATTGTTTACAAGTTGACCGTTCTTCAGTCTCTTTCCTGAATGCGCTTTCCACAGTGGTCAGCGGAACCGTCGTCAAAATCATCACTCAGTTGTTCTAGATGGTATTCAAGTCTGAACTGCAACTGGGCTGTTTTTATCTGTGAATTGCTCGGATTGGATGAGCTCATCTATACAGGGTCAACCAATCATTCGCCGAACCCTTATGCTAAACAGTGGCAACTCGGGTGAACTAATCCGTCAGCACAATAATTCATCCGGGTAGCAATCTAACACAGCGTCGGAGTTTGCCATAACGAGCATCGGTGTAAAACAAGCCATTTACATGTGTCATGTGTCCAGTCAAATAAGCTACAAGCTGAGCCGTACCAAGCAATACGAAGACCGAAGTCTTGACATCAACTGTATTTCTTCAATGCCGTGTTGGTTCTTTTTGCTGACAAAACAACCCATGGAAACTTAGTAAAACTGATGTTGGCTTCGTGTCACAAGTTCTGCTTTTGACTCCATTTTGGAGGATAACAAGTTCTGGCACTGTCGACGAAGTTTCGGGAAATCTAGTGAACGATATTAAGGAAAAAATTAAATTGAAATGAAACAACGAACCGCAAAAGTTTTGCACTCACGTATGAAATGGTGATCGTGAAGACGGTACGGCTTTTTTGATGTAAGTTCATTTCTGATATTTCTCAGCACAACGATTATACCACTTGCGTGTGTCAGAAGACAATATAATCGGTCGATATTCCATCACAATTGCAATTTGTTTTCTGAGGCACCAACTTCTTAACCACAAAATCATCAAATCCTCTTCATCAGTTAGGCACAAATAAGTATGTAACAAAATTCCCTTCTCCTTACTGCAATGGACGGAACGTAGCACGTGTAGTGGACAAGTCGGTATACGGTCGAACCTTGTCCATTAACAGTTTAAAACGCTTTTCCAGAAGAACAGTCAAAGCGTAGTCACAACAGGTGTCATTCAAAATCGATCAAACCAACTGAGACTAGTGAATTTGTTTCTCTTCACAGAGTGAATCCAATTGAACCAGTATTCGCGAATTAGTGTAGATTAGCGCGTGACGATACAATTCGGGTGTGCTATTCCACAGGAACAGTTAGGAAATATATCAAAGTTGAGACACGTTATTTTTTAATTGATTGATCGGCGCACACCACTGAAGGCGATGATTTTGGTCACTTTAAGTTTTCTTTCAAAATAGACTCCTGACTTATCCAACGGGCTTGTCACCGCCACGTCTAGTAGGGATATTCGTTCACTGAATTTCTTCTTTACCACGACGTTACCATTGTTCTGAGCGTCAAGAAAGTGTCAACAGCGTCTAAGTGTCTTCTGAACAATCAACTACGTAGAAAATATCTCCTGCGTACCCTTGATAATATCTTCCTTCTTCTGTAACTTCATCCGGTTTGTTGTCTTGAAGCAATCTAACAAGGGTTTCAAAAAGCACTGGATCACACCGGAAGACTACGGCGATCTCACCACTCTGACAACAGGGGTCACTGTTAAACTGAAACTAGATGTTGCCTGTGCAGAACCAAAGTAATTCGTTTTAGTTGTCTGTGGACGTTCTGGCGTTAACCCATTGATTTTCGATGTAATCGCGCATAAAATTATTGGGTTCATTGTCGGTAAGTTGGCAACATAATGACGATTCTTCAGAAGATAACATTTTTTCTTGTCTGTGAATGGTTGCGAAAAAGTCTTCAAACCACAGTTAGTTCATTCTCAACTGACTTCAGAATCACTGTTGACCACTATTGAACGGCATGTCATCCGTATACCCAGCACTCGTTTGAGTGGTGTTTCATCGTCGTGTATTTTAGACAGGCAACATATCATCCCTATACATGATCCTGATGGACGAGTGCAATCATATGTATAGGCAGTGGTGAAATAAGTCTGTCTAATTCTGTGTGGAATCATTGAAACCCCTTTTTGGTTGACAAAACCATCAACCTCCCCAATCTTTTCGCCCTCGGCGTTAGGTCTAGAAAAGCAGCGATTCACGATTCAGCGACTGATACACGAGTTCAAGGCAAAGACCCAAGGTTCCCGGATCCAGTTGGCTGTTCTCGCTGGATATCAAGCAGGCGCCTGTTGATCTGAAAAGCAATTATTGAAAACAGTGTGTAGCACCGCTCTCGGGGATTACAATAGATTCCATATCTGCACAATGAATTTTTGCGTAAATGAAAATCAAGCAGCGCTTTAAAGCGATTCCTAGAAACACTGCTAACGATCCCAGACAAGCCTAAAACAACCCACGTTGAGTTTCAGCACACGGTCGAGCTCGGAAACATTCCCCCGTCCAGTAGCCCTTGGTTCTCTCCACTCCACATGGTTCCTGAAGCGTCGGGCGACTGGCGCTCTTGAGAAGATTATCGTTCACTCAACAACGCCACAGTACCCGACAAGTACCTGATTCCGCATACACAAGACACCATGGCTGAACTTCATGTTACCCGTGTATTCTCGGAAACTGATCTGATGCGCGCCTACCACCACATGCCCGTTGCGGACGTAGATGTCGTCAAGACGGCCGTCATCACACCATTCGGTTTATTCGTATTTCTACGTATGCCATTTGGTTTGCGAAATGCCGTACAAATGTTTCAACGTTTTATCGATGACGTCACACGAAGTCTGGATTTCGCCCATCCCTACATCGACGATCTATTAGTTGCAAGCGCTTATGAAAAAGAACACCATATTCATCTGCAACATCTCTTCGACAGACTAGCGACTTTTGGCATGACAATTAATTTAAAAAAGTGCGTTTTTGACCAGCCAGAAAGGTATTCGACCGCTCACAGATAAGGTAAGAGTAATCCGCGATTGTCCCGTCTCATCACTCTCACTGCTATTCGTCTATTTAACGGGATGATCAACTATTATAGGTGGTTTATTGCACAGTGCACTGAGCTTATGCAGCCTTTAACCGATTCACTCTGCGGCCGTGTCAACAGAGTCATAGAGTTATCAGCAACAGCCATGGAATCGTTTGATAGAATCAAGGATGCATTAGCCACCGCCGTTATGTTGCACCACTTCAACTCAGCCGCGGAAATAAGTGTAGCCATTGACGCGTTAGACACCGCATTCAGCGCCGTACTTCAACAGTTCGTCGATGAACACTGGAAACCGCTCGCTTTCTTTTCCAGACGTTTACTCCCGGCTGAAAAAAGGTATGGCTTGTTAAGTCGAGAATTGTTAGCAGTTTACTCGGCTGTTCGTCTTTTCTGACATGTCCCCGAGGGAAATCATTTTGTGATTTCCACCGGCCATAAACCGATGGCTATCGCTTTCTGCAGTAGATCTGAAAGACATTCGCCCGCGAAGTTCGACATTCGGACTTCGTATCCCAGTTTACGTCTACTGTGCACCACGTTTCTGGCAACGATAATGTTGTAGCTGACGCTTTATCCCGAATGTGTCAGCACTAGTTGGTCACGATTCAATCGACTTACGCGCCACGGCTAACGCACATCGTCTGAAAGATGAGTTCCGCGCCTTCTGCCAACAATCAGCTCTACGGCTGATTACTCAACCTTTGCTGGCGTCTGCGGACACCATCATCTGCAATACCTCTACTGCACATTCACGTCCAGTAGTTCCTATTCTTTTCCGACGACGCGTGTTCGACACGCTACACAACATAGCCCATCCTGGCATCCGGGACACGGCCAAGCTCATTTCCGATAGGTACGTCTGGCCTATTATGCAAAAGGATCTTCGCACATGGAAACGATCTTACCTGACTTGTTAACAAGCTAGGATTCATCGCCACCTGTCGGCCGCGATTCGCCGATCCCTCCGACCACATCTCGACGTGCGCATCTTCACATCGACATAGTAGGCTCTTTGCCACCTTCCAATGGCATGACATATCTCTTGACGAAGGTAGATCGTTCCACGAGGTCCCAATACGCGACTTCCGTTCTGAGACTGTAGCACGCGCATTCCTTGAGCGTTGGGTAGCATCTCATGGTTGCTTGGCCACGGTTACGATCGGTCATGGTCCCCAATCCGAGAGCGGTTCCTTTGCGAAAACACTGTAGGCGCTTGACGGTTAGCGCATGCGAAATACAACCTAACACCCGGCTGCAAACGGTATGGTCGAACGCTTCCAATCATAACTGAAAGCAGCCCTACCCGCGGTCGATGCAGTCCGCCGGACAGAAGCCACGCCAATGGTTTCACTGGGCGTCCGCGCCAACCTTAAGGCCGGCATTCATTTCTCTAGCGCCGAGCTTCTGTACGGCCAACCACTGCGTCCTTCTGTCGATTACTTTCCCTTCGCCGCCGACGCCCTTCGATATGATGTTTCTCAAGCCAAACAGCTTGCTTCGCACATGCGCCGCCTCCGTGTCACAGACACGCAAGAACAAAGCAGCAATGTGTTTGCTCCCAAATACCCCCACGAATGCACGCATGTTCGCGTGGGTGAACGACGATGCTCGCTTGAGTGAATTTACGAAGGTCCTTTCAAATTAATTCAACGAAATGATCGTTTCTACGTGCTCGAGCGTCAGGGTATTCGGGACACGGTTAGCACTGATTGTTTGAAGCCTGCCTATTTCGAAAGGACAGAAGAAGCCTTCAATTCTCCTCCGCAGCCCCTGTCCACTTCGGCAGCTGTCTCGAAACAGCCTCGCCCGAGTGCATCGTCCTCAGTAGATATCATGACGTCGTCGATGACGCCAGCACCTGCCATATCGCGTTTGCCAAATCTCGTTTTATTTTTCCCAGCCATAACAAAATTTCTCAAACTGTTTTCGAAAATAGAAAAATCATTTTCAAAACTAAAAATCAATGGCGTTCGCCTGGTTATTTTTTTCCGCTCTAATATTCGTGTTCGCTGTGTAATTTGGTTGAGTACGTCATTCATTTTTGTACTGATACTCAGCAATTTCGTCTTATTCTCTGTCGCGTGTTTTATTCGGCACCGGCATAATGTATTTGGCATCATTGATCGCGACCGTTCTCGAACACTTATGGGATGTCGTGCTTGAATGTTCCGTGGATGCTTCTCCTAAAACATTCATTCCTTTCTACGGTTGTTTCAGCAACTTAAGGAGGATACTTGAGTGGGATCCCGCTGGGAACTGTGAGCATCAGTGCTCCTCCACCTGCGGCGTCTGGGGATTGTCGTACAAATCGCAGGCTGATTGGATATCAGCTGGTATGCCTTGAAGTAGATCAGGCCAAGGGTGGTTGGCCCCAGTTATTCTCATCAGGATCAAAGGGTTGTTGTCACAGTACCCTTCTAGGGTAACGCTCTGCAGTGACCTAGATATTTCACTGGCTTGCCTGCTGTATGATGCATAAACTAGTCCCAAAACCCATAGTTGCTTATTGTAGCTAGGCAGTTATGAAAGCTCGCATGATGTATGCTGTCCGATTGTTTGTCTGCATGTTATGTGACCGTGGCGCGAATTTGGAAGACACACGTGTCACATTCTTCTGGTTCACTCGCTCGCCGACGGCCGGTCTTCAGCCTCTCTAGCTAATTCGCGTGTCGGTGCCGTTTATGGCGCTATCAGAAACCACTTGTACATTTCGTCGAAGAAAGATTCAGCCTCTATCCTCAACGGCCTTCTGTTTTTCGCGTCTGATAATTGCGTACCAGGGGATAAGGCGACTTATTGCATCGAGCTACAAAATACGTTCTTTGTGTGCATAGGTTTGTTTTCTTTCTAATATCTCTTTCAGCAACTAAAGGGAGCGGACATTTCCTAGCCACCTAAGCAATATTCAATGTTTATTTTTACTTCGCACACGCATTCATTCTTTCTTACGTTAGTGGCATGGATCCAAACAAAACCATTATATTCAAAAGTTTAACTATCTGAACTCAACACATGATACACGTCTCTCAATAAACTCTCATGAATTAAGTTGTACATTTAATGATGGCAGTGGTCGCAGCGTAATTTTGTGTTTTAAACCAGCCGAAATCCTTCTCTGTGAAGAAATTCTGTTCCCAGAGCGTTACACTCCGGTGGGCTATTTGTGATTTGATTGCTCATTATTTTTGTTTACTGAATACCGTTGTTCAAGTTTGTAGCGACCTTAATAAATAATATTTTGATAGTCGCATTCATCTGTACGTTTTCAATGATTTCGGTTTTGTACCTACTTTTGTTTTAGTCAAGCTACCCATTTTGTAACATCCGGCCCGGGGCTAAAAACACAACTCGCCCCGTGCCTCGCTAGGTTGACGTGTCTCTCTGCACTCTCTATTGTCCGGGGTCAGTAATACTACACGAATTCAACGCGCTGAGATTTAGCTTTTCGTTGTCGATCGATTGTCGACGGTGATAACTGACAGGGTTTTATTTTGTTGGATCAGTTCCAACAATTGTTGAGCCCAAAAATTTCGAACGTTCCGCTACAGTCGTCTCTTGCGTCTCGGCGAGTTTGTTCCTTGGCATACTTGCATGTATATTGTCTTCATCGACGTACACATAATCAGTTGTTTTTCTCTGCTGGTGTTTACGTCCGGCATATAGGCATTTATATATTTCCTCAATTCGGCTTAATTGGTTGTTACTGATATCTGAACCGCGTAATCACCATCCCTTGTCTGAAGTACTATCTGAGCTCCTCGACGGCCCCCGCGTTGACACTAATGCTCTAGCGGCCCATCAGTTCCTTGAAAATGACTCTCTCGTTTGGTTAGGTATAAGCAGAATTTTTCAACAACGGAATTTTGTCTGATCAAACAAGGTTGTGTCAGTTGTTAGTCAGGCTTCCGAGCGAAGTTACCTCACTGTTTCGCGATGTTATAGTAAACCAACCGGTATATCTCAACTACGAGACTTTAAAGAAAGGAGCAGTTGTTAACTGGGCGACGTCCAAGGAAAAGACCCGAGTACAGAAGCTTTTCGAAGACCTCAAGCTAGACGACAAACGCCCTACAACGTCGCTAACGCAAACGCAGCAACGCATTGGCAACTCTCACATGGACGTAGCCCTCCGGGAATTCTGGCTTCAAAGATTGCCAGAAGCCACGCAAGCAATAGTTTCCGTTGCACGTTCACAAAGTCTTGCCGAGACGGCAAAAATGGCTGATCAAGTAATGGGGCCTTTTCAGCAACTACTTGATTGCTTGAGTGTACCACAATCCACTCCACGTTCTAAAGTAGGCACGTGTGGTCCCGACAAAGTGGTTACCTTAAACGTGGTCAACCAGACATTGGGGCTCCAGCAGCAGAAATCGCAGCTTCGTGACGCAGATTGAACTAACTTCCTTTAAGCCGTTCTTCATGCCTTTGACCTAGTATATCACCCAGGCACCATATACCGCAGTCAAAAGCTGGCTGTTGGTACCACGAACGTTTCGGTAGCCGGGCCAAACGGTGCACCTCACCCTGCATCTTCGCCTAATTAAGGCGATGCAGGCCCAGCATCTGACCTAGTTTAATATTCACGGGTCAATCAATCTGGCAGCTCTTGTTTCATTAGCCATCTATCGAACATCTTTCCAACGGTGTAGCTTTTATAGTCGTAAGCAGCACGGTGAACATCTCGGATTGAACGTCATCACGGTTCAAACCACTTACGTTTGCCACAGCACCATTCTTCGATAGGTTATTCCCGCACGACATCAGGCATTCTCAACATTCCGCATCGACCCAGAGAGAACCTTTGTCGTTCATTCTTGCGAGTGCAGTTTCAGCCACGACACATTTCGGCCGGCATCGGACTCTGCAGCGTCGTAAGCACTACCTAACGCAGGTACTTCAAGGGGAACACGACAAGCATTAATTTCTTCATTGCACGGTCACTCCTGTTTGTTCATCGACACACAGACACCCTCGAAATCCATCGCTCATTTGTCGCTGCAACACTGTGTCAGAAGCTTTGTTAAGCCACATGAGATTGTTTGCGCACATTTGCAAGGAATAATCCCCCTTGTCTGTGCAAACCATGGATATCTCTAGGCCAACAGCATTTCACACTGAGCGGTTGCGCGGGTAACAATAACGGTGCCGAACCTACGCTATCGGCTTCATTTCAGTCTACCTGGCATCCACTCGCACGGTCTGTCTGAGGATACGTGTCAGCTTAAACACCACGTACTATGCCTTGGCATTGTTCGGGACCAGGTCTATTCGCCTACTAATCTTTTTCTTTTTTGATTCAATCAACTGTAGACCGGATAACAAAAAAGAAGAGTAAACCCAAGGCAGCAACACGCATAGTTGTAGTGTCCATGAAACGTCGACTTTAAAATTATTTAGTCCCTACCGGATACGTTGACATGGTGAGTTATCCTTTTTCGCCTGTCCTGCAGGTACTTCACCTTGTTTTCTATCTCTTCCAGACGATCCGGACATGGTGCGTGGGGAGACAACTCCCATCTACCTATCGTACAGCACTGGACAAACCTACCCCCTTTTCTCAGGAGATTTTAAGGTTGGGCAGTTCACTGCGATAGACAAGAAACGCACCGAAGACTAAATAACATAAATGAATGAACCATACCAGCGCAGCAACTATTTTGAACCGACCCCACCCCACCCCCGAACTCTGACATTCCCTATCACGTGCAGTCATCCATTGTGTGTATCACTCCGTAACTGTGATCAATCTAAAAGACGTGATATGTGATTTTTCCTCCCTCGCTGTAATAACGAAGGCCCGTGTAATACTCACTAGCCTTCTGGGGGAGAGTTATGTAGCGACTATGATAGTCGCATTCATCTGTACGTTTTCAATGATTTCGGTTTTGTACCTACTTTTGTTTTAGTCAAGCTACCCATTTTGTAACATCCGGCCCAGGGCTAAAAACACAACTCGCCCCGTGCCTCGCTAGGTTGACGTGTCTCTCTGCACTCTCTATTGTCCGGGGTCAGTAATACTACACGAATTCAACGCGCTGAGATTTAGCTTTTCGTTGTCGATCGATTGTCGACAGTGATAACTGACAGGGTTTTATTTTGTTGGATCAGTTGCAACTAGTTCAAATAATTGCCCAATTTTACTTCCACTATTGTTTTAAGCCGCCCGCTGACTATCTAACCCGGCGATTCCAATTTTTCTACTACCAAGTTTGCAGTATATACACTGAACACGAACAGCTTATTGAAATTGTTGGTGCACATTTTTCCTCGTGCTATTTTCTTATAGATAGCATCGTATGAGCACCTGACGTCAGGGTCCACTTTAGTTCTCTTGACTGTTCTACGCCGTCATGTTTGTATTTTTGTTCGATTTAGCCTGTAAGCTGGTTTCGTTCACCTTAAGCTTGTGTAATTTTTGAACACCCAATGAACTTGGCGGACATGTAAGATAACATTCTTTTGTCCGGTGTCACTTCTACAACTCTATTGGAAGCAAGCCTCTGCTTCTACACTCCCATACGCAAAATTAAAAATTAGGTTATCTGCATATGTACTTGTAGAAAACCTACTGAACCTAGTAAAACTAAACGGAATCACCGCAGGTTAAATGCAAACGGGATTTTGGAACGCCGTAATTCAGCAACTGCTGTGAGGAATGAAATGACAGTGAAATCACACACTGTAATACCTTCTTGTCTGTTAATCAATATATATGGACTTAGGCAAGCGCAAACTTATGGCTACATACACAGTTGAAAGGACGGGAATACATACGAGTAAGTACGGTTACGGACGGGATATGTGTGGTTAGGCGGTGGTAGATTTAGAGCTATGGAGATATGTACGTATCAAAAATTTAAATGCCACGACTAGAAAAAATTACGGCAAACCAAAAGCTGTCACAGATCAGTCGATGCGTACACCCATCTACGAATCCGCATGTTAGCATATTGACTATTAAACGCAGAGACGCGTCAAGTAACGTGATTTTGCAAAAATGTATCCGAAATTTAATCATATTTGGTACTTTTTCGATTGCTCTCCATTGGTGGACGGAACTCCTCAACCAGCGTTCTTGACAGTCGTCTAGATCATCTACCATATTGAAAATCCTTCCATTTTTACCGTCACAAAACCGAATCTCCGAAGAAGCTGTGATATAAAGAGAGCCTGGTAAGGACCTAGGCGACGTCATTCCCGAACTTGAACTACTGTGCAATAAGATGAATTGAACTGGCCATTCGAAACCTAGCAAAATTGATCAGCCGAGGGAATTGGTGAAACTTCAAACAAGTCTTACGAAGTATTTACACCTGAAACTGTCAGCCCATACTCTTTCTTTCATCGGTATTCCACACCTTGCAGTTTATATCTGAGTACTGTTTCGCAAGGGAGGCATGGACAAAGACCGAAATACAGTTCAAAGCCTTCCGTGGAGTGTAACATAGGATTACGTTATCAGTTTCCATCCCCAAAATATTCGTGAAGGCAATCGTGTCTCTATTAGATAGTGGAATACTGTTTTTGTAAAGACTGGCTAGGCGACCGAACATCCATTTTGGAGCAAGAGCGCTGGGACATATCAGCCGGTTTGAAACTACCCCTCTGTTACTTAGCCGAAGATCCATTAAACAGCCTCCAGAAGAACGCTCTCTTCTGAGAGTTCGAACTCTTCACCGCCGTTAGAGCCATGTATGAGAACGCAAAGATTTTCAAGTTGACCATCACTCACACTTGATCACAGCCTTCACGTTCAGATAGAATTTCCAGCCATTCTTATTCGAAAACAAGCACTAGACCCGAGTTTCTCTCTCAAGAGAGCTCATCACTGGTGCATATCATTGCCACGGCCGGGATGTGAACTCCGGCCATTCCAATCATGCGGCAACCGTGTTGACCATTGCGCCACTGATTTCACATTAGACACGACAGACTCATCAAATCTGAACGCTCAACCACTCTCTCTGCGGTCAAATGTGAATGATGGTCAACTTGTAAACAAACCAAATCCCGGACTACTCATCGGAGAGATTTTCGTCTTTTCACTGCATTAGGTGATTCTTTTGATGGGTCCGTGACACTGCACGTATCATCTCCCCTGAGTTTGCGTCCCGAATAGGGAATATCGTCGAACTCTTAAAGCCAAGGACACAGAAGGGGTACAAACGCAACATGCTACAGCTTAAAAATATGCCGAGCGAGTACACAGTAGAGAAGACGACACAGTGATGTGGCAATGGTGACTCTCAATCACAGCGGTAAGCCCCACGACCAGTTTAAAAGATCGCGAGAGTTCAACCAAGCCGCCATCTGTAGTGCCTTTCTAAAATTTAGGTCTCACCTTCCCAGTTCTTGTGTGCACATTCTTTCCCCACCTTTTTGCCCAGAGACAGACAAGTTGATAGCAGCTAGTTTCATGTACACAGACTTTACCAAGCTGACTCAGGTGTAGTGGTATTGTGGGCAATTCCTTCTTCAGAGCCATCCTTCAACCACCACCATCAACGAACTTTATCACTCCACTAACCGTGATGCACTAGGAGTTCGATTAGTAATGTGCGTCTGACACATATTGCTAGTCAGGATCATACATCGTTCGCTCTCTTACAACACGTTCGAAGGTGACGTCCTTCATACAGGTGTAGAGAGTTTCCCGGGCATTAAACGTTCTCTTCATCTTCCTTTTGTGAGCTATTTCAATGGACTCAAGATGAACCGGTAACCGGGGTCTTCCATAGACTATTAGGAGGAAGATAATATTTGCTGCTCGACTTGAACACCATGAAAGGTACCGATAACACTTGTTGAATTCTAAACTCCGCAACGTGGTTTGTGAGTTCTCCCTGACTGGCCAAGTCGTAGTTGATGAGAGTCACGTGGCAAAGAGAGATACGAATAGTCGAGCGTTGAAAATGGTAGTCACTGTTTGCTAAATCCTGAACTAACTTACAACACATTGAAAGAGCTAGTCGAAAGGGAGTGCAAATTGATGAATATAGGGTGCTGATTCTATCGGCCTGAGAAACCATTTCCAGTTACCTTCCTTCGAATACGATCTTTTGGACCAAAAGTATCATGCACGCAAACGAAAGTATGTACGACCCAGTTGTACCATGCACACTGTGTAACATCTGAACTTGCTACCTCCTTCCCGTTGAATGCACCATCTTCATGATAGCTGTATCCATTTATTTGCAACCCGCTAACCGGCGAGCAACTCAGAGGGTGTCAAATGCTTTGCGCCCTGTTCAAAACAGGTGGAAGCGAGAAAGTTGTGATTAAGCCAAAACAGTACTAGGAAAGATACTATCTTTGTCTCCCATTAACAAACCATTCTCCTTAAACTTCTGGTCCAAGGATGATAATAATAAATCTTCGGATCTTCCTCCACCATTGCCTGATAATACTACTTCTGTCTTTGTAGCTGTTGCCAATTTAATTCAGGAGAACTGTTTGCTGGACTGCAACGTAACATCGCTGGGCCGCCACCAAATTCTATCTCTGTTAAATTACGGCGAACAATCTCTAGTGCTAGTTGTTGCTCAGCGATCAGTAACGATTATTTACTGGAGGTTAGTTTGTGTAATACCATGGGCCCAAATATGCTTCACCCAGTCCTTAGAGTTGTTACTTTAACAGATGTTCAAACAGACATTCCTAATGGTTTTCTCTCTGTTCGATGAAAGCGGCCTTCGTCAAGGCCACCTTTAAAGCCGGTAGTCAGTAGTCCCCTGTTAGATACTGGCCGGTCAGCTTCATTCACCCTCCGCACACGGCGGCTGAGCGTTTGGCGGGACACAGCGTCCTCAGACACTTCTCCAAGAGTGGTTTCCTCTTCAAAACGCCATAACCCATCTTCATAGTTAGCACGAGGTGGGAGAAGGACGACGGTCGTTAGCCAGATGCTGTATCCTCCGATTTCGCTGAATCGTTTGACCGTGTCCTATATAGTCCTGTCAAGCGTAAACCTGAAACAGATGACGTCCAAGAAGTGAGTCTTCGTTGAATTGTCTTCTTCGTGATAACACCTTAGGATCAGACCTTTAATTTCCATCTACGATTTCTACAACAGATTTTCAATAGTCATCCTTCGGACCTCTGTCATTAATTACCGACGTCAACAACGGTCTGGGCACTATTTTCAGTACCCCTATTCTTCATGCCGGCAGCTTAGATAAACGGGAATCCGGTGGCGCTAGTTAACTACAAATCATTATTGGTGGGATTTAGCACTTGTCAGAGAAGTGGAGTCAAGCTCGAAATAAAAGAAAAGGCGTGCTCCTTCCACTCACTGGAGATTGGCGTAGTGGGTTGTTGATTTGTAGCATAGTTAACATAGCAGACATCACGGGGATTGATCCTGTAAAAGATCTAGGTGTCCGGATATCGTCTAGCTTTTCTTTCTCCTGTAATTAGAAAGCGAAGAGAAGTCGTGCCACTCATGGGACAGTAAAAATTACTTTCTCCTTACCAGAGAGAAGTGCGTTCCAGAAAACTGACGGAGTCCATATTGGAGTTTTACTTGAATGCCCGGTCGAATAGACATACGTAATGGGGAGAGGTCCAGCAACCAGCCAATAAAATAGTCGCCGGACAGTAGCATTTGCAGTATAAGTCACGGTTTCCACCATTGTTTAATTTAAATTCGACAGCTACTCAGCGGCGTAAGCTTTACCCAGTCATTTTTGGAGTGCGCCTCCTAGCACACTCCTTTATTTGAACAATTGCCCGAATCACGGCAAGAACCTCTATAAGCTCCTTCTCTGAAGCACTCGCAGCCAACCTTTTTCCGTTGTAAGTTTGACAACAGCTGAAGCGGGATTTCACATCTGACTCAATGTCAGAGACGGAAGGGCCTATGAAGAACAGTCGAAACGTCGTTAGAGTTTCACTTACTTAACACTTCGTTAGACTCATTAGATTTCTTCTGCAAGCAGAAACAGGCAAAACAGCCGTCAGTGTGATTCAAGATTCCAGCCTAAAACACACAATTACTACCTTCACTGTGTTCAGGTCAAATCCAACATCTCCCATCCCTATAAAATCAGTCGTGGGTACCTCTTTGGCCAATTCAAGAATCTTTTCTCTTGCTTATCCATAAAAGTCACACTTCCGACTTTCCCCCTTCTTTAATTTTGGCTCAGAATGCCAACGTCCGGCGTACTGCTGAAACTCAGGATGGTCCAGCCCTTCTGCAGCCTAATTTGAACAAATAATATGTCGATATCAAGCCGACCTCGGTTTTCCTGTCAAATATCATAATGTAATACAAGTTCAGCACATACTATCATCACCCTCCGCCCAAAAATTTGCTTCTATCGCTCCATCTAGTTCACTGAATAATGGAACTGATGCTGAGGAGGTTAGCGGAAGGCAGACAGTTGTTAATCGGCTCGTTGGCAAGCTTTACTTGATTTCTTCAAGTTTTTGTACAGCGGCTTTATTGAACCGCACCTAGAAAATGGTGCTGCAGATTTTTTATCCACCCCCCAGGGAAATGAAACGTTATTCAACGCTCTTCAGTGAACCACGATGGATTCCTCCTTGCGGAGACAGACCCAGTCTTTCAAAGAGGAGCTGGATGAAATCGCTATTTGTTTAACTAAATTTTTAACGCCAAAGCATCAGTGACAAATCCAAGGAATTGTCTGGCACTTCTACGGATATCACGAGTGGCGAAGCCGGAAGATAAAGGACTGTACCTCACAGGGCTGAATAAGTAAACAGCATGTGCCCTTTTTGGGATGCCAACGATCGAAACGGAGATAGATATATCTCCTTCTGTGTGAAGCCGCCGTTAATCAGAACGGCGGGACAGCCGTGGAAAGGAATATCGTTCTTGGGCACTAGCTGACCACATCCTTTCCGTTCGGGTGAGCAAAAACAGTGCCAAACGCTACTTTCTCGTGGGGCCTAACGAATATAATTTCCTCATGCAGGCTCCTCTGCGATATTGCTGAAAAGTCGATCGGGCTTCCAGTGAATTTTCCACGGGGGCGCGTCCGGCAAAAGAGCCAGTGTGATGGTTTCGTGGGCTCGAAGTGGTGGCTTCCTGTAGGGACAGAAGGAACGCCTTCAGCTTGTTCGGACGAGTTGACACATATCGACTGACCCATATTTCTGAGCCAAACCCGAAGTCGTACCCATATGCTGAAGCAAGCGCCGGCATATCCTGGGAACTAAGACCGCCTACTATTATTCAGAGGACAGTGAGTTATCCCCATCCGCTTAGATGGCCATCCGCTCGCAAAGCAGTGGACAACATAGCGATTAGGCATACTGTAGCGAGAAAACGTCCAATGAAGCACAATCTTTATTGTCTAAATCACCAGCCACATGGAACGCGTGCTCTCTCGTTCATGGGTCATAATTCCAATCCACAACACCCCCGGTTTTCATTCTCACGTCGTGTGCACTTCTGACCTGTTTACGTGTGTGATCGGCGCCTTCTATCGGGGGTTTTCCGATTGCCATTCCTCGTCTGTTTGTCCGATTTCCTTGCGCGATGGTTCGACCGGCTGATCGTGCTGTCCGCCATCCACCCAATGCTGGCCTTGACCGTATTCCAACATCGTGTCGAGATGTTCCTCTAAATGTTGGAGAAACCATGCCTCCGATCTGGCCGTCTGTCGTATTTCGCCTGCCCTGCCTCGCCCGTTGGTCCGATCCAGTCGAGCGATGACTCATCCGGTCGCGCACGTTGTTCTTGATCCGATCGCAGCGGCTTTTGAATGTACCTTCCCGCGTTGAGGTATTCGACCGAGCGTTCGAAAACTCCCACCTCTGATCTGACAATCTACCACAATACCACTGGTAAGGGCCTCCACTTTTCCTTCTTTCTCAAGACGTATTCATCTTAGAAACATGCGCTTTTAGCTCGCTTCACCTCCGAGCTTCAGAAGTTTATGATCCTTGTGCTATCGGTATTGATATGTTAGCCGAGCTTGGCATTTAGNGCCGAGCTTGGCATTTAGGTTGCAAACGTTTCATCACCAGGCGAGGTGACATCATACTGATGATGTCACCTCGCCTGGTGATGAAACGTTTGCAACCTAAATGCCAAGCTCGGCAAACATATCAATACCAAAACCATCAACCCGAGCTACAAACAACAGCACCACCGCTGTTCCCAACCATCAGAAATCCTTGTGCTATCGCCGCCAGCGGTTGGCAGCATCCGATTCGGATTGGCCTGTCAAAGTGACCGAAGCCAAGAGACGTCTGTGTCCAACCATCACCGCAAATAGCTTGCGCTGTACCATTTGGGGTTACAATCACACACCAAATATCCACTGTGAACCAGAAGGAATAAAGCCTGTAGGTGTGCGAGTGGGGCCTCTGTGTCCAGTCGGCCAATGCCAGTTAGCTTACTGAAAGTCTAAGATGAAAGAGGAATCGTTAACTCTCAGAGAAAAAACTGACAAAGAGAATGCGATGATAATGTCTAAATTTAGAAGTGTAAAATGTAACACAAGAAGCACTTTATCACAGGAGCTCATTCTAGTGCATTCTAGGGAAGATGAGGATGAAAAACAAGAATCATACTTTACTATGCAAAGTCAGATAGATCGTTCATTGTACAGTAAACTGACAAAGTTGAAGAAGTATGTGAGTGGAACATTGCAGACGTCCAAGTTTCTGAAAAGAGGAGCAGATTCATTACCAAACGATCCCGCCTTTGGCCGATGCAGCCATTAACAGAGATACGGTGGACATACAGATATGACCTGTCTGACTTGAGCCTAACGTACTCGTCGCCTTTTCGCCGATGGCATACTGTAAGTACGCCAAGGGCCCACTAATCTCAGACTACCAGCGCAATCGCGGTTGCAAACATTGCAGCGCCATTAAGTAACGTCACCGCGACCCGTGGAGACGATGGTTCCCTCGTGTACCGCGCGTTCTGTTTTCGAACGCGCAAAAACTGCCAGTTGAACTTTCGGGTGCCCGCCGGGATTGTATTCCTCCAGGCCGCCCGGTTCAACTGCGGGTCTTCCTTATACTCGAAATCAATGTTACAGCGTGAAAGACTCACCTGCTCCAACTCGTGGTATCTCCACCATTGACCACAGAGATTTCACTTCCCCGATTCCATTTGTCCGTACGGCAGCCGTTTCGAGACACGATCGTCACCTATCCGATGCTAGTGACCTGGCCAACAGAGCTACTTCAGCATCAACAGGGCTTCCATCCCGTACATGTCCGTTCTCTGCAGTACCTCGGTGTTCTGAACCATGTTCTACCACCGAATACTCGAGATGAGCATCACACACTGCACTTGGAAGCACTGACACAACTCTTACGTTCCGTTGCCGCACAGCAGCATAGACAGCACCATTGAGCGGTAGACACAGACTTGAATGGCTATCTCCAGGCTGTGGTTATTACAGACACGTATCTCAAAACGTCCGAAAGTAGCACCAGCCTTCGCCACACGCAGTGTCTACTCGCGGCCCATGGACATATCTGTAGACAGACTGTCAACCAGGTAGCAAAAATTCGCGCAACTCTCGTCAACTTCTCCATTGCTGCGGATTCGGGGGGAGGTATACAAGCAGCACCTCCACAAGAAGAAGGCTGAGGAAAGAAAAACGTCTTACCTGTGTTTATGTCTAATTCAATCCCGGATGCCGCCGAAATGGAGGCTGTTGCCAAACGTTTCAATCTTCCTTCATTGAGTCCCAACAATGCACTGCCAATTGTGAAGAGAAACATGCAAGTCGTTGGGGTGTGTAATTTAGTTGGAGTGCCGAAACAGGCGTCCGTTTATTCGTTATTTCAGCTCAACACCACCCCCTTCAGATTCCTGGAAAGCAAATGTTGTTATGGCAGTCAAATATGAATTCAATGGGAATGGGGCTAGAAAACAACATCGTTTCACGCGAATGACAATGTCGGAATCATCAGAGGTTGATCCACACGATTACACTATCGCCTTCTTGTCCTCATGCAACAATCTAACCATACTCACAAAGTTACGTGGTCATCCAAATTTAACAAGCACCGTCCACAGCGCCTCGCAACTAACGGAAACAATGGCCTCAGTGAGGTCCACGAACAGAGCATACAGGAACTGGTTCCGTTCCCGACAATTATCCTGAAGCTGTCGAACAGCAAACACCAAGTCGATCGTGCATCGACTCCTCAGGAATCCACACTGCTTCGCAGGGAAATTCGTTTCTCAGACCTCCGTATTCAATCAGTCCGGAAGGATTGTGGCAAACATCTTCTTGCGCAGCTCAGAAGACTGATGCCCCGATAGTTGTCGTTGCATTGCTTGCAGCTCCTACCATCACCTCGTGCTTCCGGATGGAGTGAACCAACTAGAACCGAGCGCGTTCTAAAGACAGTCAGCCGATTTTCAGGATCCCTTCCGGTAGTCCATCCTTGCTTGTAACCTTCCTCTTGCGCAGCTGACTCATTGCCCTCTGTAATCCAGCAAATCTGGGGCGAGAACGAGCGAGGGTTTAATGAACTGTTGCGGCGGGCCTTCCACGGGCAACCAATCAATGGCATCAGGCAGTTAGTAGGTTACCAAATTGTTTTCACCACACTTACATCATGTCCTCTGGCTGAGTGCAAGACCAGCGGGCGCCCACATTTACCAATGCTCTGGAAGACTTGATGGGTAGACCAAAGATTGCTTTGAGAGAATCGTACAACTGTTTGTGTCGTCGAAGGTCTGCAAAGCCCTGCATCCGCTCACCTTGGTTCCCCCATCAGTCGACCTTGATACTGCAAACACGCTCGGCCAATTGACGTCGGATACTCCGGAACGTATCCTTCTTCATTCCGTTGACTGGGTCCATTGTAGAAGTGCTGGACGCGGCAATTTTCTCTTGTACCAAGCTATAGATAACCGAGTTGCTTTCATCAAACCGGTCTGGGCATTTTTTGCGCTCTACACCGATCCTCTCAGTGGCTGTTACCGTGAACTTCTACTTGAGTTTCTGCCACATACTCGGGGGGTAGTTGACACAAGAGCGCCACCAACACAACGAAAGACTCATGTATGTGTTGACCGAACGGCAGTTCAGCCAGATAAACTGTGATCTCTCTGCATGAAATCTTTTGCGCGTATTTTTGGGCATGCAGAACAGCTAACTGACATTCAAGAAACCAGAATGCGGAAGAATTTCGTGCGTTTTCATTTTCGGAATGAAAATTTGCGGAGACGCTCTAAAAGTAGGGCCAGATAAATACAAGTTTCGATAAAGGTACCACCAGATCTCACGGAGAATCTGAGGCTCCGGCATCAGCAGTGAGATATCTTTTGTTACTCCAACTTTACCCTTACGCCCGCCCACTTGTTTATCTGTTTCCTTTTTTCCGATTCTTGATGAAGAAGGAAATCTCAGTCGAGCGAGTTCTAACCCCACTGAACCGTAAAAAACTACAACCATCCGAATATTTGGTCCATGGCACCAGCCTTCATTAATCGCTTCAGAAGACGCTAGCCAAAGTCGCACAGAAGATACAGCAGACAGAATATCCATAGGTATTTGGTGTACTACAGACGAAAGCGTATCGCTCAAAGGCCATTCCCCCATTAACCGATATTTGGGATTTTGAATCCCCTGAGAAAGCCCATGTTTTCAAGCCAAACATCCGCTACATTGTCGGGACACATTTATTACCGGCGCTATATACCGCAAGCCCTCAATTGGTGCATCCAATTACAAGCTCAAGGCAGTTCCCCGCTCACGCGGCGTCCTTCTGTTGTTCTGATTATAAGCGAGTACATTGCGTTGGAACTCAGCGGGGTATTCCATTCTATATGTACTAAGAGCCCAAATTCTTCAACCTGCTGGCGATGAAAATCCATGGGAAGTACTAGATATGTCAATCAATCTACAAAAATTCGTTCGGGGTACACGACCCTTGTATATGTGGTTGCCAGGATCGAAGCTCACCCAGTGGACAGAATAGTCCCGAAACCACCACTGGGCACAACCAACATCTATTTCTAGTGAGCGATTTGGTCTGTTACCGACCCCAAACGTTGTTACAAAAGTGCGCATTGACGGCAATCAGCCTTGGTCATGTCCCGGTGTATCCACACCACAACTTTTTGAGTTCTCCACTCCCAAAGTAACCAGACACTTGTTCCTCGCAAATAATGGTATTCCTCCTCTTGCATGAGCACACCACAATGTTTGCGTATGACCTCGCCTGCTATGTAATCAAAAAATTATGCTTGAACCTAGGAACTTGGAAACGCTCCGGTATAAACCAAGCGGGCACCAGCGGTACAAATGCAATGGATACACCCAATTCGAGTCTAGCGCTTCCTTTCAAAAGAGATTGGCTGGAAAGTCTATTCGAATGCGAAGGCTGTAATCAAATGTGTGATGTTCAACTTGATAATAAACCAAATACCCGACTACCCATCAGTAATCTGAGGTACACATGAATATTTTACTGATAGCTCGTAAGAACAGCACCCTTTTGTTTAATCCCACCTGCAGCCAAACAAAAGTGAATAGACCCTATGCGCTTTCCTCAAGTCACCCCCACAGAAAAACTTTTCTAAGGCGTCCAAGTCAGAGACCAGGTTCTCAAAAAATATCACTTAGTGGTCTACAGTACGGTTCCGCAAAAGAGGCATCCAGTTTTCCCAAGGTGATAGCTTAAAAATCCGCACCACCTACAACCTCTCAACGCCAGGCTGGTTTGTCCACTATGTAACACAGGTATTCGCGAATTTGAACTGTGAGAAGCCGTCCTGTTTAGCGTAGACAAGCCTACTCCTGAGGCGCCTCATGGGGTTTACGCAGGATCACCAGTCAAGCATGCTCATGAAGTCGGGTGCATTGGCCCGAAAAACAAGTGCTCACTAGTGAAGGTATATGGTCGGTGGCCAGTGTTCCTGCAGAGTCTCGTCCGAAAATTATCGATCGCTATCAGCTTCAGTTTGGACGAATCCCAGTTAATCGATCATTACTTACTTGTGTTTTGTACGGGCAGTAATTCCTTATCGCAATGGTCCATAACAGCCTATCAAGCCATAGTGAGAAGCCAAATAAGCTCCGATCTCGCACCCTAATTTGACTACAGCTCTTTTCTTGCAAGATTATCGAGTACGGAAGTGATTTGCTACTTGAAGCCAGCAGATGCTATTTTTGGAATTACGTTATTAGATTTCCACTTGCTCATGACACTGTTAGATAGCTAATTTACTGGGTTCTTTGTAATTGCTGGGACGCCTCAATAATAATGACAGTTTTTAGCGATTGTCTTCCAAGTTTTCTAGAAGCTCAGTTGTAGCGATCGTAATCAATAATATTTTGATAGTTGCATTCACTTGTACTTTTTGTTGATCTTATTTTTTTCACTAATTCTTATTTTAGTCGAGCTATCCATTTCGTAACACCCGTCCCAGGGCTAAAATCACAACTAACTCCGTGTCTCGTTAGCTAGATTTGTTTCTCTATGCTCTCTATTTTCCAGAGTTGATACTAATACACGGGGGGGGGGCAACGCACTCAGTCTTCGTTTTCCACTGTCGACCAGTTTTCGATAGTAAGTACTGACTGGATATTATTCTGTGGGATCAGTTCTAAAAAGCTGGATATTAAAGTGGACAGACTGGTGTCACATCTCTTATTTTGGCGCATGAAACTGAAACCTCGTGGAAGCCACTGTATTGGTGTAAGATCATTTTCAAGAGCCCTACGCTTGGAGTGGAGCTTCAGGACTGTTCAGGAGAATGCCTGTATAACTTTATTTTCGCTGCACATTTTTGAAGTTTCAAAATACTTGCCCGATGATAACGCCAATGTTGGTGCTTCCTGGTTTCACAAAACAGTCCTTCTTGAATTATTACAAAGCACCCGTTTTTCGTCTCAAGAATTAACACTCCGACCCTCATTATTCATTCTGTAGCGTTGAAATGGGTTAGAGCCGGCCGGTTACGGATAATGCAACGAGCAGACAAGGGGCATATTGCCGACCCACGAAATAGACGTTAGGGTGAGCAAATTACAAGATGACACTTTAGTACATCGGAACGACGAGCGAGGATGGCGCAGAGCCGTATGTTCGTGTGCGCAGGCGACTTACCGTTGGCCATACTCGTTCAAACAAACATCTAATCATGTACGAAAGTTTGGGAGAATAAAGAGTACAAATGTCAGGCGCAGCTTTAACACACTTAGCAATGAACAAATAGGTTAGTTACAACTGTATTGTAATAGAGAACGCTGAACAGCCGTAACAGTTTTCTTTTCCACTAGTCATTTAAAACACTGGCTGTACGTATTTCAACTAATCAGACAGGCCGGACGTTCTGAATTCGCGTAACCGTTGAACACGTAGATGAGATTTGTGCAACCTGGCGACACCGAGGGACAACGTTCTTCCAAGGGAGGGGTTCCAACGGTAGCTCTATGGAAGGGGACGCAAGAACAAGCATGGACCAAGTGACCAGTGGGACGCACACGACTTTCACAACTGAAACCAAAAATAGCCCGACCAACACAGTGGCACGCTTAGTTATTTCAGTGTAACAGGCAAGGCAGACGTTCTGCCTTCGTGTACACGATACACTCATAAAACCCACTTTAAGCAACGTGGAAAAACTGGGAGATAGAGTTCGTCAGAAGCACGGGGTTCCAACAATAGTCCTGTAAACAGAGATAAGAGAAATAATTGAACCAAAGACACAGTAAGACATGTATACGACTTACACAAACGGGGATCAAAATGGCGTGGACAGCATGCTTTGTAACATGGGAGTACGTTTCATATCATACAGGAAGAACTCGGAAACATCGACGAAGTGAATGTGACCAGAAGCTTTAGTGAAATGGTAAAATAGATATTTCCAAGTCAGATCTAAAAAACATCATATATCATAAAATCGGACGTAAAAGTGTTTAA
>QNGE01001397.1:131625-169938 GCA_008508345.1 Paragonimus westermani | reverse complement strand
GCAACTTTCACGTCACGCGTGGTTTAGAATTTTGGGGGCGTCAGAGGTGATCTCATTACATCGGCCCCCTAGAAGGGTGACTAATATAGTAGGCCTTCTACCTCTGAATTTCATTCCTGGGCAACAGTTGCTGTTTTGCTGGCCAGCCGCGCTCTAGCCTCCTGAGGACGTGACTGGTGGTGTGATTTCGTCACTTCTCACGCACAGTGCTACGGCCTTCAAGGCTTTCTCATTGGGCCCAGCAAATGTTGCTGTGCATCTGGTCAGACCTAGGAATAAGGAAAGGTGAAGTACCTGACCGTCAGAGTAAAAGGCAGATACCCACCGTAACGCGTGTCCTGCAGCGCCTGAGAATATATATAATCGTGTGCAGGTACATTCCGTGTAAAGCGAGTCAGGAAATTGTACCTAAGAATAACTGTTAGCTGCTGATCGACAGGATCATGAAATACACATAATGAATTATCAACTGTACAATAAATGCTAAAGAGAAAAAGTAAACTACTCCAGGGAGCGCGCAGGAAAATTGACGCGCCTCCCTGAACGAGTTGTAGGTTGAGGAGGGATATTGTCAGAAATAGATACGGAAGGCAACGCCGAAGCTAAATCATAATTTGAAGTAGTTGGAGACGACTCAGGTGATGTTTGTGGTGTCACACCGGGGGTGAGTCGATGTAAGCAGGTTTAAGGCGGTCAATAGAGACGGTGAGGTGCTGACCAAAACTGTCAATCACACAGGTTTTTGCAGACCGTTTAATGACACGAAAAGGTCCTTTATACGGTTGCTGTGACGGTTTCTTAACACAGTCTGTTCGCAGAAACACGAACTCACAATTGTTGAGTTTTTTAGAAACATAAGACGAAGAGTTTTGAATACGTGTAGCACTCGCTTGTGCTGATCGCGAGTATTTGGTTAGTCGGTTGGCGTAGTCTTGAGCATCGACGGCAGTTTCGCTTGACGGATGAAGTAAATCAGCTGGAAGGCTTAAAGGACAGTCATAGACAAGTGATGCTGGGGTCGTACTGTCATCCTTGACACAACTGCGAATACCGAGTAGAACTAGGGGTAAAGTTTCAGTCCAATACACCCGATCGTGAGCACGTAATGAAGCTTTGAGTTGACGATGGAAACGCTCCACGAGTTCATTTGCTTGTGGGTGGTATGCTGTGGTGCGTGCTCGATGCACGCCTAACAGCTTGGTCAGTTGTGAAAATGAAGCTGATTCGAACTGCGTACCGCGGTCAGTTGTAATAGTCGACGGACAACCATAACGTGCAACCCAATGCTCGACAAAAGCGCCAGCCTCAGACACTGTTGATGTGTCTGACAACGGTATGGCCTCCGACCAGCGAGTGAACTGGTCGTTACGTGGGCAGGTGGATGTTGCTTCTCGAAGGCGGAAGTGGCCCGACGATGTTCAGGTGGACATGTTCAAAACGATCGTCGGGAGTTGGAAAAGGTTCCAAGGGGGTGCTCGTGTGTCGGCTGACCTTGGAACGTTGACATTTGAGACAGCAACAGGCCCAATGGCGTACGTCCCGATTCATGTTAGGCCAGACGAATCGATGCAAAACCAGTCTTAGTGATGCGCGTATCCCTGGATATGACAGGTTGAACAACGCTTCGAAAACTGCTTTTGTGACGAATGTGGCACGACTGGCCTGGGGTATCCCAGCGTATTGTCACATATAATGGTACCGGGCGAAGATGTCAATGGAACTGTGACAAGGCGCAGGTTCGTGCGTTTCAGATCACCCGTAAACGTGCAATCGGACTGTTGTTGTGCTACTATGTTGTGATGTGATATGAAGCCGGTGGCTGTAGACACGTTGTGCATTCGTGATGGAGTATCTGCGGCGACGTTTGCAGCTCCGGAGACATGGCGGATGTCCGTAGAAAACTGGGCTATATAGTCTAGCTGTCGAGCTTCTCGCGGTGAATGTTTATCGGAGTAATTCCGCAAAGTGTACACGAGAGGTTTGTGATCTGTGAAAATAATGAAATCGCGGCCCTCAAGTGAGTGGCGAAAGTAGCGAACAGCCCTATGCACGACTAAGAGTTCACGACCAAAGGTGCTGTATTGCATTTCGGTATCGCTGAGACGTTGAGAAAATAATGTTATCGGTTGCCACGCCTCGCGAACTGCTTGCTGTAGCACTGCACCTATGGCTGTGTCCGATGCATTCACGGCGATACTAATCGGTCCGTCCGGTTGTTGGACATGCAACATGACTGAAGAGGTGAGTGCCTGCTTAACATTGGCAAAAGCCGTGGAGGCTTCGGGGGTTAGGTGAAAAGCTCGCTTATTACCCCGAAGTGAATCAGTCAAAGGTTGCATAAGCTTGGTGCAGTTGGGAATAAATCGGCGGTAATAATTCACGAGTCCAATGAAGCGGCGAAGCTTGGAAATTGTATCGGGAATTTGGCACGATCGAATAGACTCGGCCTTGGGATCAAGCGGTTTAATCCCATCTGCAGAGATGGCCTAAAAAATTCGACGAGGCTTGACCAAGTTCGGACTTAGCTCCGTTGACGGTGAAGCCGTATGATGTCAGACGTTGAAACAGCGTCCGTAGATGGGTTATATGCTTTTCGGGGAGGGGCTAGCCACGAGGATGTCTATGTAGGCATAAATGAAGTCTAGCCCACGGGTGACTTCATTAATCAGACGTTGGAACGTCTGTGCAGCGTTACGAAAACCGAAAAGCATGCGCACATATTCGAACAAACCGAATGGAGTGGCAATAGCCATCTTGGGTATATTCTCTTGTGCTACCAGTATCAGGTAATAGGTGCGGACGAGGTCACTTTCACTGAAGATTGTTTTACCCGCGAGGCTGGTAGTTAGATCGTGGACATTTGGCACAGGGTACTTATCTGGAACAGTGGCATTGTTCAATCCACGATAATCTCCGCAAGGACTCCAATCACCTTCTGTCTTCTTTGGCACCATGTGTAGAGGAGATGCCCATGGGCTGTCAGAGGGGCGGATAATACCCATGTCCAGCATGTGTTGAAATTCGGCACGAGCGATGTGCAGTTTGTCTGGCGCCAGCTTTTGCGGTCGCTGAAAAACTGGCGGACATTTCTTTTTGATGTGGTGTACTACGTTCGTAATGGCGGCAGAAAACTCGCTAGGTAGACGTGTCAACCCCTTGAATTCACGCAACACCGCTCGATATCTATCGTCACCGCTTTGTTCAGCAAGCAGTGGGCTGAGGACAGTCGTCGAAAAAGTGGTCCCTATGGCGGATATACTCGTCAGGAAATTTAGGAGCTTGTGGTGACCCGCGTCAACGACCAATGCAAAGTGATTTAAGAAGCCAATGTCCAGAATGGCATTTGGCACATTCGCTATAATGAACACTCAACGAAAAACACGCCGCACGCCCATGTCCAACGTCAAGGAGCGTGTGCCAAAAGTGCGTATTGGGGTTCCATTGGCGGCCTGGAGCTGGATCGAGGCGTGTCCTCTTTTCTAGGCGGTACGACACTGAGCTGAGCGCCGGTGTCCACCAGATAACGCAACCCAGAACTCTTATCATGTATAAAAATTAGGCGATCAGAGGTAGGACTGCCAGCAACAGTTGTCGCCATTACTTGCTGGCAGTTCCGTTTCCCGAGGTGGTTGAGGAGATGCACGGCTTGATGCATTTCCGTGCATTGGTCACAAACAGGTGATGGTACCAGTAGTATCCCGTTCTTGAAAGCCACCTAAAACGGATACGTCCTCTGTAAGCGAGGCGAGAGTGAGAAGCTTTCAGAGCTTGGATTTCCAGACAAAGTTCTTCCACTTTTGCTGTTAAGTCGGCGGGTATGCTTTCTGTGTGTGCCTCTACCTGATGCATTTTACTGAAAAGGTGTTGGATTACTGAGTCGGCCGATTTTGCCAAGTCATCCAAAGAACTCGTTGACATGAATGGAAAAATAATTGCCTGTACAAAGTCAGGCAACCTCTGCATCCAAAGGTAACGCATGAGTTTGTCGTCAATCCTGTGATTTTGTCCCACCTGTTTTAACTGTCGAAGCAGTTGAGATGTAGTAAGATCCCCTAGCTGCAGCTCGCTAAGGACCTGCTTAAGACGCTTCTCTTCCGATAAGACAGCACGTTCTAAGAATGCGTTCTTCAGTGCGTCGTAGGGGTTGCTATCGGGTGGTCTAATCACTAAATCTCGGACATAGGGTACGACCGACATTGGCAACGCAGTAGCCAAGTATGTGAACTTGGAAGTCTGGCTAATGATGCACGTAAGCTGGAGTTGAAGCTCAAGCTGCGCTAGCTAGTACTCTGGGTCGTCCGGGACATAATCGGGGACACGAAAAATTAAGGCGTGATCCTTCGTACCTATCTCGGCGAGCTTCAGTTTGCGGACTGAGGTAGCTGACTACATTACTCAAATATATACATAGGATTCTGAAAAAATACAAACGCTTAGAAACTAGTGGAACGAGGGCACGAAATTTAGCGCTATGTATGAATGAATATAAGCACGCAAATACGGGAGAAATAATTGAATCTAGCGTATACAAAGGGTGCGATAAATAATAGAAATCGGTGTAAAGAAGCGTATGGAACGGGCTCACCAAATTGTAATGCTAAGTTCGTGAATTCGTACGCCCAAGGTTTCCTCAACCTTATGCTACCGTGAATCGGAAGTCGAAGGGAGAAAACGATGAATCCGCAAACAAACTTTATTTATTGATTTACTCACCGTTCACAACAGACTTCAACGTAACAACTAAGGGGTGCTAGGGAGCTGGACGTGAGAGCACCTTGAGTGCAACCGCACAGCAGCCGCAAGAGTGGAAGAGTGCGTCGACGGGAAATTCCAGTCGACCTTCAGAATTCAAACAAGCGTTAGGCTGGTTAAGCGGCGTTCCTAACGGTAATAGCTCAACATTGTTATCCTAGTGAATGCAACCTACAGGAGTAGAGATAGTGCGGATTCATTACACAGCTACGAGCAAAACTGCGATACCTATGCCGGCCCACTAACTTTGATGCTAGTGGTTTGTAGTAAATTTACCTTCACAAGGTAATGTGAACCGGCTCGGTGGTACTGGCAAAGCAACTTTCACGTCACGCGTGGTTTAGAATTTTGGGGACGTCGAAGGTGATCTCACTACAACTTAACGGCCGAAGTGTCTGTGTGGAATGCTGAAGCAGGCGGTGTAATTATGCAGCTTCTCCCACGCGGTGCTCATGCATCTAAGCACGGATGACTAGCCATGGGGGCCCTGACAACATCATGGTCTATCTTCTAGACCTTATGAGAACACCGTTGAGCATCACTCTCCGCTCTGGTAACACGGCATTATTACTTGATCCTAGTGGCTGTTGGCAAATCAAATAGCCGGCAAAGTCGGTGGATTTTGCGAAGACGAGATTTATTGCTAAGTGGTCTGATCCACCCAGAATATAGCTAGCTGGTCCACAGAACTCTCCAATCGTTTTTGACGAGTTAAATCTAGCACATCACCTACCAAACGTCCTGTTGCAGCCGAAAAGCGGGGAGCTTGCCAACACATTCCCGGCAAGTTGAAGTTCCCTAGGATCACACATCTGTTTGATGTGCCTACGAATTAACCATAAGACACCAGACGAACCATGAATAGACTCCTGTAGATGGCAGTCAACTTCAGCAGTCCTTTGGACGTATGTTCATACACGCTGTCGAAACTTCGACAATTCTATCGGGTGAACTGAACTAATAGGTCTTCCTTACATCGGGATCATTGTTAATATACACGGCAAAACCACCTCTTGTTGCCCAGGTATCCAATCACATCTGAACATTTGAACATCATTCAGCGTCTGCTCGCCATGTGCTGCATTCAGAGTTCCTCAGTCATACCTAATTAACCTCTCTCATGGTCTACCCCGGTGATGAGCGTGGGTTGGATTACAATCCCAAGTGGTACCTCTTCGTGATAGCCTATCAACGGAATCCCTCTAGTCTGGCGTTCCAGACGAATGCTGTTGCCATTTATTAGCATTCGCAAAGGTGAATCGGTTGTTAGAGTGAATATCAGTAGGTTGCTGCTTTTTTCAACATAAAGAACGGGGTGATGCTTGCGATCGCGCTGCCTCTTAGACGGACTTCTTTGGATTCCAAGAACTTTTTTCGACTGTCCGAACCTTGTTGACTTTGACTTGACCAAAACGAACTGAACGGGTGGGTGAGAAGTACCAACTAGGCTGTGTTTAAATAGAATAGAACGGAGCTATTAACTGACGGTAAGTTGTGCAATGTGACGCTAGAAAAGTGGACACCTGCCTATGGCGTTTAACCGCCTCGGCATAATGAGGGACCAAATACAGTTCACTAATTTATACAAACCCGTGGGCCACCTTACGTTACCCTCCATCAAGTGGAAACTCCGAAAACATGTCTCATGATGTCTTCCGGTTAAAAGGATGGAAAACTTTGAGTTGAATTACAGGGCCAAATTATGCAAAGTAGGCAGTCAGTTACATCTGGACACAGTTTGTAAATGTGGTTCCCCGTAATTGTCCCCCTTTGCATATGAGTTAGACAAAGTTCGCGCTTCGTGAGAAAATGTTTTCCGTTATACTAGCCGTACAACCTATACTTCGGCTGATTGTAGCTCAATAGATGACTAAACGTCAACAGGGTAAAAACCGATTCCATCAGGCGGTGGATTCCAGCACTTTGTGCCCATCAGTTAATTTGTAGAAAATCAGTAGTAGTCCACTGATGTCACCTACCATATTCAGCTGTAAAGCAGCTTTTTCACAAGGTCAATGAATTTTCATTTGCTGTTCCATAGATCCTGTGGTTGCTTGTGGGACTCTGGGCCAAAAAGACACCCATGCACGTACCGCACACCCCTCACTCTGCGTGATGCTCTATGTGTAAGTTTGTCAGTTGGCGGTACCTGTCTCCACTGTCCTATATCAAATTTCAAGTTTCAAATCCAGGACTTGGTGCAAGCCTGCGCCTGTTGACGTCCTGATGCTTGACTGGTGTGATCCGGAGATTGACCAGACTGCGTTTTCTTTTGGTGTGTTCAGTGGTGATCTAAGGGTGGGGACAGAAGAAAAGAAGTATCAAAAACTAGCTGCTCTGAGCATCAGAAACCAACCATACTTCGATCAGTACAAAGTAGGAAGAAGGTTGTTCCAACATTTGTCTAGCTCTCTTTTGAATATATCTACGCTCTCAGCCTCAACGATCTTTGCAGGCAACTTGGTCCACGAGTTGACTACTCGGTTAGCGAAAAAGTTATATCGGACAGCCAATCGTGATCTTGTTTTCTTGACTGTGAACCTATGGCCCCTTAAGTCTCTGTCTTGACGCATCTCGAACAAACCTGCCGTGGGGCTTGTTCCAGCGTGGTGGGTAATTTTGTACATTTCGATAAGGTCTCCTCTTCCTCGACTGCGTTCGAGGGAAAATAAGCTCAACGAAGTGAGTTGGTCTTGGTAGCTTAGACTTCTCATAACCCATACCATTGTAGCGGAAAACTAAACCAACGTGCCTCCACGAACTATCGTGAGTTATTTGTTTTACTTTTCATCAGAATTCGACGTCCTATTCACACCTGAGTTTCCATACACTGTTTAGATCCACTACATTTATTGGTAAGCCCGATTTTTTTTCTCCCGAACCGCGTTCCTATCCACCTTTTGTTACCATTAGCAATGTTTGACGACACTGCAGACATTGACATTAAAACCGAGCACAGCGTTATTTTAAAATTGCCTGAGTACAGCGCCCGAAACCTTCGATTGTGGTTCCATCAGATTGAGGCTGTTTTTACCACCAGGCGAATAACATCAGAGAAAATAAAATTTTTATACGTGGTACAATCACTTCCTTTTGATGTCGCAGTTGAAGTGAAAGACCTGTTGGAATCAATCCTAGCTGATTTCCCCTATACTATTTCGAAAGACGCCATCATAAAACGCACTAGGAAGTTAGAAGCAAAATTCCTGCATGATTTGTTCAAATCGGTCGAGTTGGGTGATCGGTCTCCATCTCAACTGTTGCGTCATATGAGAGGTCTTTTGGGCTTGCAAAAGCTTGATGATGCCATTTTAAAACAGTTATGGGCCGAAAAACCGCCATCCGCCGTACAACATATTTTGGATTCCATGGATGAGGAGAGCTCACTCGACAAATTAGCAGCCCTTGCGGACAAAGTAGCAGAGACTTTCCCTTCACAGCCAGTGTGTACCATGACCCTGGCAGTTCCCAAGTCACCCTCTTCAGTCCCGACAACTGATGATAGCTTGAAACTTTTGATAGAAAAAATGTGCCACCGTATGGACAATATGGCTTTGCAGATTAACGAACTGAAGAAGCAACCACCCAAAAGCCGTACACGATCTAACTCGCGCACTTGACCAAGGTGGTGCTGGTACTACCAAAACTTTCGGGACAAAGCAAAGAAGTGCACCCCGCCGTGCACATTCCGAACTCGCCACGCGTCGCCGTCAAACCGGCATGCCAGCCAGTAACGGCGACGACTGTTGCTTGCCAAGCAGGTACTAGTCGTCTATTTTTCATCAGGGACCGGTCGACCGGCTTCCGGTTTCTTATCGATACCTGAGCCGAGCTCAGCGCCATTCCTTTGCAACCAAATGGTCGACTTCATTCAGGCCAGTACACCTCACAGGCCGCGAATCAAAGTCGCATCAAAGCTTTCGGGGAACGCTCACTCACTGTTGATCTTGGTCTCCGGCGATGTTTCTGTTGGATATTTCTGCTTGCAGACGTCTAAACGCCACTCATCGGTGCCGACTTCCTGGCACACTTTAACCTTCCCGTTGATGTCAAGAGGCGTAAGCTAATTGACAACACTACCGCCTGCACAGTAAATGGTGTTCAATCGACAATAGCGTCAATCGGCATCCGACCCGCTCTTCCACCATCACCGTCTTTTGAAGCACTGTTGAAGGATTTTCCTTCGTTAACTCGGCCGTGCTCACATACCGAGACGGTTAGTCACAGTGTGGAACATCACATCACAACACGCGGTCCTCCGGTTTTTGCCCGTCCACACCGTTTACATACAGATAAACTGAAAATAGCCAACACTGAATTCAAACATATCCTTCAATTGGGCATAATTTGACCTTCGAACAGCTCTTGGGCAACACCGCTACATATGGTACCTAAAAAGTCTTCGGGTGATTGGCGACCTTGCGGTGATTATCGTGCTCTCAACAATTGCACAATCCCGGACAGGTACCCTATATCGCATATACACGACTTTTCGTTAGGACTCGCTGGCGCTACTATCTTCTCTAAATTAGACCTTGTACACGCCTATTATCACATCCCGGTCGCGGAAGTAGATATTTCAAAGACAGCCATTACAACACCTTTCGGACTTTTTGACTTCACGAAGATGCCCTTCGGGCTCCTTAATGCAGCCCAAACATTTCAACGATTCATGGACGAAGTATTACGCGGAATCCCTTTTGCGTACGTCTACATCGATGATGTTTTCATCGCTAGCCGCTCAAACGAGGAACACCTTTCTCACCTTCGCGTTGTTTTTGAACGTTTCGCGCAATATGATATTAAAATCAACATCGACAAGTGTGCCTTCGAAGTCAACTCATTGGGTTTCCTGGGACATCGCATAGACCAAACCAGCACCACACCTCTGCCAGATAGAGCTGAGTCTATTTCGACTTCTCTGACTCCCACTACGATGACACAACTCTGACGATTTCTCGGCATACTCAACTACTATTGACGTTTCATTCTCCATTGCGCGGACATTGTAAAACCTCCAACTGACCTAGTTGACTCTAAACACAAGTTAGTTGAATTGTCACCTGAAGCCAAAGCAGCTTTCCAGACAGCAAAGGAAGCCTTATGTCATGCCACAAACTGTGCTTCATCACTTGCTATCCAAACGCTCGGCTCATTCTCACCACAGATGCATCAAACGCTGCCGTCAGCGCAGTCCTGGAACAGTCTGTGAATGGTGAACAGCAACCCCTGGCCTCTTTCTCGCAAAAGTTGCAACCAACAGAGACTAAGTACAGCACATTTAGACGTGAATTGCTGGCCATTTATTTGGCGATCCGTTATTTTCGGCATCTTTTAGAAGGTCGACATTTTGTTGTGCAAACCAATCACAAGCCTTTAACATTTGCTTTTCGTGCTAAACCTGATCGGTGCACTACGCGCGAAATCAGACATTTGGACTACATCTACCAATTCACCACGGATATCCGACACCTACGTGGTGACGCCAATATCGTAGCTGATACATTATCACGACCTGATATTAACTCAGTCCGATCACCTCCTTCCTCCGATTTTTCTCAAATGGCCACAGCTCAGCAATGCAGTGAGAACATGAAGAACGTTTCCATCTGTAAGTCCTTGAAGCTATCTACCATCCCTTTACCGACGCAAGCTGGCGACATTTTGTGTGATACGTCAACGGGTACACGCAGACCTTTCCTTCCACATTTTTACCGACGCACTGTTTTCAATCATTTCCACCGTTTATCTCATCACGGAAAACGCGGTACACTTAAATTGATTGCACAACACTTTGTTTGGCCTTATGTGAACAAAGACGTTCGCCTTTGGTCAAAACAATTTCTAGAGTGCCAAAGGAGTAAAGTGCACAAGCATACGGTTACCACACCAGGCACATTCTCCCAACCGGACGCCCGTTTTTCCCATGTGCATGTTAACATCGTTGGCCCACTACCATCCTCCAACGGTTGTACGCATATACTGAATGCAATCGACCGTTTTACCCGTTGGCATTTAGCTGTGCCCCTCAGAGATATTTCAGCAGAGACAGTCGCTAAAACTTTCTTAGAACACTGGATCGCTAATTTTGGTGTGCCATCTACAATCACTACGGATCAAGGCACCCAGTTCCAGTCTTCTCTTTTTCGCAATTTCGCGTAGTTAATGGGTCTCCCGCACATCCAAACAACAGCATACCACCCTTGTGCCAACGTTTTATTCGACCGTTTTCACCGACAACCAAAAGCCTCTATAACCGCTCAGTCCGACGCAATGAAGCGGAGTGAACGCCTACCACTCACTCTCTTCGGAATCCGGTCTACCATTAAAGAGGACGTTGGCTGTACTATCGGAATCCGGTCTACCGTTGAAGAGGACGTTGGCTGTACTACTTCTTCAAAGGGAACTGATTCAACCCTCGACTCATCCAGGCCCAGGTACGGACTACATTTCACGTTTACGACAGCGCACGTCCAACCTTCGTTTCACACCGACCCGTAAACATTAGCGCCGAGAGCAAAAATCTCCAGATTTGTTAATATGCAAATTTGTGTTTACACGCCAAGACGCCACAAAGAAACCGTTAAATCCACGATACCTCGGTCCCCTCAAAGTGGTTAAACAAGACGAGAATTTCTCCATCATTGAGAAGTCTGGACGAAGTGAATCNACCCCTCTCCATCCCCAACAATATTACACTCCCCTGCAACTCAGCCCCCTTTTTCTACTGAACAACGTGCCACACGTAGAGGGCGATCTGTACATTGGCCGAAACGTCTAACAGATTACAGTACATGAAATGACTATCGAGCGTTTGGTTTGTTTTCTCCTCACCGCCATTCTTTCATCGTGTTTCCAACCCACAAACGCTCTGGTGGGGAGTACTGTAGCGTCCTCTACACTATTTCCTACCTCATATTTTTCATTGTTATTCACGCCTTTTCATCTTCTTCAACCTCATATGTACACATGATGTTTGAACGAAGTTAATCGATCCACAGAGTAATCGATAATTTTAAAAAATTACACTTCCGAGGTTGCGAGTTCTGCCTTCTGTTCGCGTCCAGGGTCGGTGGCTTACAAATCTTTTGAAGAGTTGGAATTCAGCGGAATCAACCGTTTAATTCGGCAGGTTTATCTATTTATTTATCTGTCGTTGGAATTATCTCGGTCGCGACATCGAGACTATCTGGTGGACACACGACAAGTAGTATCAGTGAGGATCCTCATTTGGTGTATTGGGAAACTAAACCAATGTGCCTCCATGAACTATCGTGAGCTATTTGTTTTCCTCTCTATCAGATTTCGACTTCCTATTCACACCTGAGTTCCCACATACTGTTTAGATCCACTACACCATACGTGTGGCCCTCTTTTGTAATTTTCGAGGACGGCTGTCCTTTTTGAGATATGGTGCTCAAGCGTGGCTACAATATTCCGAGTAGGGGCGAACTATAGCCGAGTACAGTGGAATGAACACTGATAGACAAAGGTTAGTGATAGCTGATTTCAGTCGATATAACGCCCGCCGCGCTTTTGTCGCGGATGCGGTACACTGAGCAGATAGAGTAAACGTATCAGTGATTTGGATACCCAAGTCTCTTGTTTGCTGCTTAGTTGTCGGTTCAACTGTCTGCCCATATGCATCCCTTGAATACCTGGGTGTTGACTGGAGAGCTTTGGCGAGGATATGACTTTTGAGGACGTTCAGCGGTAGATCCCACTCTGATGTCTATTCGAAAATTTTCAAAATGACCCTTTGGAGAGCGGTCGAGTCTGAAGAACTCCCGATCAGCTTTATATCGTCTGCATATATATAACATGGGTAGACTAAGTCATTGGTCAGGTCGTTTATGTATACGGGGAAAAATAGAGGGACGATGATTGATCCCTGAGGAACTGCATTTAACTGAGAACCTTTGTCCGACAGTACCCCTCGTACTCTCACCCTATGTGACCTTCCAACTAGAGACGCTTGCATCCATCTGCAGATTCTGACAGAAATTCCAACTTCTCGGAGTTTCTAGCGTAGAAGCCTGTGGTTGACAGAATCGAAGGCTTGCTGGAAGTCCAGATAACACAACTCGACCACTTCTCCTTTACCCAGTTCCTTCATGACAGTGTCTAAAAAAGTTGGTAAATTGGTAAGACAAGACCCCCCCCCTTAGGAAGTCATGTTGAAGAGCTCGGAAGAATTTCTGTTCAAAGAGAAACTTACAGGTTCTCTCTCGTAATATTCATTCCAAAATTTGGCTGACAACACTCGTCAGGCTTACTGGTCGGTAGTTTCTAACTTCTGATCGGTTGCCATCTTCGAAGATTGGAATTACAGTGGCTTCTTTTCAGTCTCTCACCACTATCCTTGTTTCTAATGTGAGATTGAACAGTTGGGCAAATGGTGACAGCAACAATTTGGCCAGAGGTTTTAGGACTGCCGAGTGGATGTGGTCAGGTCCTGCGGACTTTGTGCTGTTCATCTGGGATATCGCTTGCTCAACTTTGTGGGGCGTAATGACCTTATCCACCATGGACACGCTTACGGCATTAGGTCGGGGCTCCGGTGCCTCGTTGTCATATATATCAGAAGCATCAAACAGTTTCGACAGTTCATTTGCACCGGAAGTGCTGGAACTTCCGTGCATTATGTGATAACAATACTGGGTAGATGAAACTCACCTTCCTTTGGGAAATGTAAGGGTTTGGAGTTCTCTGTGGCAAAGTAAATACAAACACACGGACAAATAACCCACACAAGAATCTTAACAATGCGCTGACCATTCGTAGAAGGCCCTGTCACAAACCTTCGACATCCGTCTCCCGAAGTCTCATTTGTAATCATTCTTTAATTGTACGGCTGTGGTGTGACGTTGAAAAAAAGCGACACTTATTTTCTTCTTTTGAATAACGTAGGTATGTGTCACTCATAATCATTTTACGAAAAAGAAATTTTTAGTGACCACAGTAAGATATCTTATGGTAGACGCCGTTCATTTTGCCTTCCAACGCCTCCAGCGTAGGTTTATGAAGCCGTCATCTTATTGTTTCCATCGCCAGGTGAACGCTGCATCCACACTTTGTCTCCCTTGACTTGCATTTCACTGGACACTCCGTCAGATTCACTAACAATGTACAGGGCGAACTCGCCCCCATCGTTGGATTCAGACGGCAGATTCTGCCAGGCAGTTTCAGCATATCTTCAAATCACAGCCATTCAAATGGTTTTTCGGGTTAACTCACTTGAGAAAACACCAGTCAGTAGTCGAACCAAGCGGTTTCACTCATGTTGGAGCTGATTCAGCAGAATAATACTCAGTCAGTATTCACTATCAAAAACCGATCAACGGTGAAAAGCAGTGACTCAGCGCATTGACTCTCGTGTATTAATATCGATCATGGAAAATAGGGTATGCTGAGAAACACGTCAAGCTAGAGAGGCACAGAGCGAGTTGTAATTTTAGCCCCGAGACGGATGTCACAAAATGGATAGCTTGACTAAAACAGAAGTAGGTAAAAAGCCAAAATCATGAAAAAGGTACAGGTGAAAGCGACTGTCAAAATATTGTGATACTCGCCACACTCAGAAAGTAGGAGTCAGTCATAAATTTACCTGACGAATAATTATTTAATCCAACTAACACACTAGTATACGTATAACATTACACTCTACTGACTCGTTGAGCAGTAGACACACAAAAATGCCTAATTTTCTCCCAATTGTTAGGCAATTGGTTGACTGCCAGTCGCCGATATTTGTTTAGTTACGTGAGGCTTTAAACATTTTATGCTTGACTGCCTCTAATAATGTATATCAGTCGAACTCGCATTAGACTGGAAAATGGTAAATTCGTGAGAAATTGAATTAGGCGAGTTGACAGCATTCCACACAGGTTTTGAAGACCCTAACAAGCTGCCAACGAATTACATCTGATCCGCTGTAAAATCTTATGAACTTTCGGTTGATAACTGAAGGCCTTGCACGATTTGCTTTTAATGCGCTGGTAGACTAGGGGAAGACCTCTTTCGCGGTCTTACTCGATACTTACTGGTCTTCCACAGCAAGTTTTGCTCTGGTGGCAACCTATCGGTACTGAGTTTCCTTTCTCTGATATGAAGTTGAAATCCGGGTGACATGTCTGCTGGCTATTGCCCCATTAACACCAACATATGGATGACTGAATAACCGTAGTTAGACGTTTGGTTACAATGATTCAAGTTTAATCTGTTTGTGATATATCATTACACATTTAATGAGGAAGTTGGAGGAATGTTTGCCTTCAGGCCATAATCAGTATGTATGCCGGGCTTTCTGAATTATGCACCAATTTATGTCGAACATTCTGAGTATCAGACACTGCCACAAGTGCATTGCAGTGTTACTATATAGTCACTGTGTCAGCCCCGAAAGATGCTTGAAGGCAGTGACCATTCTCAGTCGATGGAGAGAGACAGACACATTGTGTTCCATCACCAGTCAGTAAACACTGTATTCTGTTTGTCAAGAAAATAATAGTTTGTTCATTTGTCTCGATCAGTTGTCCACTCAATCACATGCATTTTAATTTTTGCTAGCAGCGATTGACTGAGGTACAATACTAAGGAACCTGTGGCTCATCTGCTATACAACGGGTCATGTGGAGGCTGTGATCTGAAGCACTTGCATAGTGCCGTCCTGCATCTGGGAGGACTTGCTCTCATTGTTTTCGACGGCCCTCGCCCATTTCAGCTGTAAGACTTTCGTAGCAGAGAAGTCAAAATCTCGAGTCCCTTGATAGGCTTCGATTCAACTGCTCAAACTTTCTCTAGCCGCTTCTTCATAATCTTTTGGCGTGCAACTATATATAAACGTTGATCAACCAGTTACACTGATATGTCTCAATGGATGTTATCAGCACAAAAATGATCCATTTTCGGTTGTATCTGGCTTAGCTGCTAACAATAATTGTAAGAATGGGTTGACCGAAGCTTGGGCGCGGGTTATAGAGACTACAGGGGAGAAGTTCAGGTCCATATGTTCGTTCGCATCTAGGGCATATCAGTGTGCTGAAATAATTAACGAAATGAACAGGAGAATGCCAAACTTACTCTTGAAATGTTTACACCCATCAAGCATTTGCATCGTGGATGCATTATCTGTAGATGGAGTCAAATTGCAGAAAACAGCGTTTCTGGGTTTCCTCTGTTTATGGAGACGGTTATGTGGGTACTGTCACAGAACTGACCAGGATACTTCCTTTGATCAACGTATTTTATTACCCATTGGTTAGTTACTAGTAGTAATAGCTACCGTACTATGGCCAGTAAACTCATTCCGAAGGGATCTAACCTTTTTTGATACTGTATACCTCTCTGGAAGTGTAGTTTCGGTATCGGCAGTGACAGAGTCCAAATGTGAAATTTCCGAGCTCCCGGTGTGGCTTCGTAGCTCAGCTGGTAGAGCGCTTGCCGCGTTGAGGCATGCTGTGTCTGTCGCTGGTTCGAATCCAGCCGAAGCCCTGACTTTTCACAGTTGGGTCTCATCTGAATTCGTAAATCTGCCATACTCCTTGTTAGTAATACAATTTCTATGCTCAGCAGTGGCGTTGGTGGATTCCAGCGTGAACTGTTTGAGAAATCCTGCCGGGGCAGTCGATCCCCTGAATCATTTGGTGGATTCCATATGAGACAGTGGGACGGGTGGGTGACAGAGTCCAAATGTGAAATTTCCGAGCTCCCGGTGTGGCTTCGTAGCTCAGCTGGTAGAGCGCTTGCCGCGTTGAGGCATGCTGTGTCTGTCGCTGGTTCGAATCCAGCCGAAGCCCTGACTTTTCAAAGTTGGGTCTCATCTAAAGTGATAAAATGATCGGTCTTTCAATAACAAGTAGGAGAACCGACCGAAGACCGTTCTGTGTCACGCAGTTACTTGATTACTACTATGAGAGTTATTAACCAATGCTGATGTCGGACATACTTCCTGGAAAATATTCTCTGGCCACTTAAAACGGGGTTCGTCGATGCCATCGGTTTTGAGTCTCTGTGGTTGGTTGAGGTGATAACTTCCATCAAATAGTTTGAAACACTTGGGGTCACTAAGAGTATGCATGAACGCATTTAAAACAGTAGCACGTAGGTGGAAGTATCATGTATTTACTGCTAGTGTAAACAACCTAAGACCATCACCTGACTAGAAGTTGTGGGTGAACATTCCCCACTGCAAGTATGCTTGGATCAGAGAGCCTGTGTTCCGGCAGAATTCACTGCAAATACGGTGACGTTTACTGCAGACCAGCCGAATGTAAACTATTTTAAGACCATGAACCAAATGCGAATGGTCGGCTGAAGACTCATTCCGTTGCTGATATTTCACTGCAAATCTCAGGGAAATGTTTTGCATTAGAAAAATAATTGTTCTCGTCAGTTCACCATCAGGTGTTCATCACATCCTTTCATGACTCAGTTGTTGCGTTTCAACTTGCAGCAGCTGTAACTTCTTATATGTACAGACTATTGGTAGTGGTGTCTGGCTACAGTTGCATCGGCAAAAGCCTGTATTTATTGAAAACGTAGGGTCCTTGTTGGGCTAACAGTATACAGCTTTATCAGGTAGTCGTAATGATCCTGGGGGTGATTGACGACGCCAGATTCTTTCGTACGTTCATTATCTGTCTGCTTGGCAATCTCCAATTCTAGTAAACGCTCAGAAACACTGTTTCTGAACTTGCGCTTAATTTGCCGTCATAGAATGCTCCGTATCCTCAATTATGTTATTAGGTTCCTACCAGTTTGATGACGACGTTGTTTGGTCATCTGGACTCACAGGGATTGGGATCGTTCACCTTAAACTGATGGCTTCGTTGCAAAGGACGTAAGACAATTTCAGATTTCAGGCCCTGCCGATTTAATCGATATGCTGTGAAACGACTGTTTTCTCGGGAACTGTGGTTTAAGGTTTACTGTGGATAATAATCGTGCTGGACACCAACAAGTCTTTCCCGTTACGTGTCAACAAATAAAGCCTGCTCCTGTTGGCCTGATTAAGTATCTGAACTGTCATCCGTACCACTCATACTTAACGAGCAGTGTGCCCACTATTCCAACTTCGTACCTTACTAAATAGAAGCTGTCGAAATATGGATACTAATCGATGCAGCTGTTGCTTTGATGGACAGCACGCTGAATGGATCCATCCATTCTCTTAATCAAGCTGATATCCAGAAACGGTAGTCCTGAGTTTCAGTTGGTCCAAGTAGTCTGGTGTACAAATTTGGCTTTCTGTTTTGTGGCTTGCAATTTTGTGCGATCAGTTGTTGGTGTGACGAAATACACATAAGTCTTGTAACGGATGGCTTTTGCCTACTCTTACAAGTTAGATAGACAAGCAACTACAGTTCGCCCCGTGGTCACTGGTCATAAAAATTGCTTTCGTTTCAAACTGAACACCATTCACACTTGGCTGCGGCCCACGTATTCACGTGAGTCTTTCGGTTAGCACACTTTGATGCGATGTGTTAAACTCGAGTTTCGATCTTATTAGAGCTCACCAGTAGTGGGTATCCTCGTCCGGACCGAAATCTGCACTCTGACCTTCATGTTTGTGAGACCAACTTGGTAACCACGTGACAAATAACATCGCAGTAAACATGGCCGGATGATTATATCCACAACCTTGTGCGATTAGTGTTCAACTTGCCTGATAATTTTGGGAGAATAATGAACAAAATCGTTCTGTTCAGTCCAGCCGATAACTTCGTGATCAGGACTTGTCATTTAGGCTGCTAATTTTAATGAACCGACTAAACATTGTATACCACTAGTGTTATTACGATTATTGTTCCTTTTGTATACCTGGGCTTAGCCTTCATTCTCATTCACATGGCTAGTAAGTTCGGGCTACTGTATCTTTAGCTGAACTTTTGTCAGTCTTGCGCAGAACTAGGTAGGCTTGTTGAACACCAGAACATTTTGATATACCTACACATCCAAC
Organism: Paragonimus westermani; assembly: GCA_008508345.1. Classification (NCBI taxonomy): domain Eukaryota; kingdom Metazoa; phylum Platyhelminthes; class Trematoda; order Plagiorchiida; family Troglotrematidae; genus Paragonimus; species Paragonimus westermani. The sequence goes on along the minus strand of QNGE01001397.1, from coordinate 151,226 downwards.
GATGGTGCATTAACTTCCCGTCAGAGATATTTAAGTCGGTTATTTCAACAAGAAAGGAAAACCTTGTGTTTTTGGCTGTACGCCATGTGCGCCTGTCGGACGGAAAATGAGAGTTACATACGATGAATACTGACTATAACCTTATGACTACCATTCAGAAGCCGGCCGATGTTGATTAAAGGCAGATCAAGAGAGACTTAAGTGCCGTGGTTAAGCTTGTGCTAATCCGTAGACCTTACTGATACGCCAGTAGATCATAGAGACCAAGAAAACTACGTCGGGGTTTCGTTATAGCGTTTCACTTTACATTGTTGTAACGGATCAATGCATTTACGATCTCGAAACGTCGGAAAGCATCACCCACAGATCCTATTCAACGAAACATGTAGGGAGAGAAGAATTTATAATCGAATAACTGGATGTTGCCATCCTTGAGTTGGTTGTATCCATAAGTAACAACTGCTCAAATGGCAAATGAACGTCTGATCCACTGACCGATCAGGGGAATGTATTTCTGGGCCATCCCAAGTGCGTCTTAGTGGACGATTGAGTTACTCACTAGGTCAGCCCAGTTGATGCGAGATAGTTCTTGAAGATGGTGATGTAGAACAGTCACAAGTTCGCTCATATCATCTTTACGTACAAGTCACATGTGCGAACTACAGGAAGGAGTAGACTGTACACGATGTATAATAGGTTCACCCCTTTAAAGACGGAAGAACGTCTTTGTGTTTCACAGGTTGGAACTCGGGACTTTGATCTCGAGGGTGGATTTTATTCACTTCTTCAAAACTTGAAACTGCGTAGACCCAGATGATCAGGGTAAACAGTCCACCAACTATAACAACGTGCGTTCATTGGCGAAATCCTAGCTCACAGATTAAAAAATGAACAAACTCTTAAATAACAAGGAATCATAAAATGAGCCACCACATAGCCACTGTGTAGAGTAATTAAGGAACTGTATGTCACGCTCGTCTCCTGGTCTGGAGTCAAGAGTGTCACTTTGCTTCCGGCTAGAAACATTATGGAATATAGCGGATAACCAGTTTTACTGACAAGAATGTTGTTCTTGTAGAAGCTAATATAGCGGCACAATGGAAACCTCAAAAAGCCATCTTGTGGATGCTGCCTTAATTTGTTGTAACTTGATTGTGAGGTTCTGTGATTTGAGCAGCTTAAATATCTTCTTCACGCTTGTACACAGAAGCTTCGGGAATCAAGACATACCAGTTATCCCTTTTCTATCTTTGTACCAGAGTATACTTGTTCCCTGGTTATATGCCAGGCAGGAACTAACGCGAACCACTATTGTGTTGCCATTGGTGGGTACGACGTATTTCTGTTAATCATGACAACGTAGGTTGTCTCACACAGGGCATCTTGTGAATACTCCAGCCGATAATGCTTTGTTTTGCTGCAAGCTTCATCAGAAACCAGAACCTTGTGGGGTCTTCTACGTATGCTGGTTTACTTATGCGCTTGTTGTTGCTTTGGTTAACGAACAGAATAGACTAGTCATTTTGAATTCCCGATTGGAACTAACGAATATTTCATTTGAACGGTGGATCTAATGTAAGCAAATCATTCGAGACCATTTTTCGATTTGCGTGCTGACCTACAGGGTCACCATGATGATGTTTAACTGGTTACAGTGTGCAGATCAACGTACATGACTAACAAATAAAGATCACAGTGTAACCAGTGTGCGGTTGTTTTGAGCAGCCTAATGTTTTTGTTTGCTTTCATGGTAATATGAGTTTGTCAACCGTTTACAAATGCGCTTCGTAAAACATTGTTAGAAATCTGTCGGTGTTTGTACTCCGTGTGCTATCGTGCTTCATAAGCTTCATCCTCTGATATGACGATGCTCCAGTTGCGGATTCGTGAGAGTTGTTTATTCCATGCGCTTCCGAAGACTTTCTGTGTGATTGATGTAAGATGAACAAGGCGAAGGAATGACGTGTCGATCCGTCTTTTTTATTTCTCTGAAACGCCAAGTACTCTCGCCTTCTTGTGTTCGGTTGTGTCTTTAGCTTGAAACTGAGGTTGAAAACGGTTCCTCATCATGATGTGTGGTTCCAGTAATGCACAGACGGTAAGAATTTGCGTTCAGGTGTTTGTGCACACACAGGAAAAGTGACTTTTTGCCCGGGAACTCGTCAGGAATCCGAGGCTTTCAGTTTTTCAGAGGTAACATATTGACAGAAATCGAGCAGTTGAAGGTGCCCGATAATTCTCAGATTTTATCAAGTTCATAACATCTGACCACTCTAAGGCAAGTTTTAGTCCTTACCTGAAGGGATTATTTTTACCCGAAGGCCTCACAATGCCTACATTAAGTATAATAAAGTGATCCGTCGTACTGGCGGATTAACAAATGCGGCGTTCATTCAAACGCAGAAAAATGACTGATATCTTATCCAAAAGAAAAAGTATATGGTTGATAAGAACGATTGAGATTTGATCAAACGTCTACGTAACGGTGTGTAACTGTACGCACCATGGATATAGATGTTAGAGAATTTATATTAGTCTTCTAAAGGTAGTAAAGGTAGGTAACAGTACGTTTCAGGGTAGTTGGAACTCGCAAATGAACTTGTGGTCATTGTGGACAGTAGGTTGTCAGTTAGTTCGCGAAGTGCAAAGCATTAGTTAGCATTTGGGACAACTTTCTCGTAAATGAATTCTTCAGTACCTGTGAATCTGCCCAAGGAGACCGTTATGCACGTACTGGTAGAACAATTTTCAGGCCAATCCTCCTATGAACTATGTTAGTTCACAAACTATCAGAGAAAGAAATCCGGTTACGTCATCCATATTTGCAGTACGTAGAACCTTCGTCCAAATTATTAGGTATTACCGAAAGAAACTAATTTGCAGAGAATGTACAGACTTGTACAAAAATATTGTCTTATTGGTAAAAGTTCATTCGTACTTAAAAAGTGAGTATCCCACAATGAAACTGAAAGGCTACCGGACAAGTGCCCTGTATAATTTTGTTACGTCAATTTTCCCCGTTGCACCTGAGAAGGTACAGAGTGAGCATAAGAAATTAAAATGCAAAGAATAACACGAGTTGCATCAAGTGTTAGAAAGACTGAGTTAATTTTTGTTGTACTTGGCTTTGTCTGTGAAGTTGATGAGCAGAATGGGTTGCACTAAAATCACCCATAAAGAGGTCCTTAGTATCGTGGTTACTGTAAAGTTGGTTGTGTCAAATCATGCACCAAAAAAATTCATTGATCTAGTTTCATTGTGCAGTTAATGAGTGTTGAGTAAATAGATCATATTTTGGTATCTGACAGGTTGGCAAATTTTGATAGTCAATGCTTTGTGTTAAAGTGCCCCTAATATTTGTGTACAACTAACTGAAAGCAGCATGAGTTGCAAAAGTGAAAATTCATTTCAACCCTGATTAGCTTCACTGTTATTGACCAAAATCTATCAGCAAGACTAAGTAGGCATGCAGATTTCCGTAGAAAATTGGCAAGGCGTACTACATTCATTTTGTCTCGAAACCTCAATACGGTGTTTCGGCATTCTTTCGACAAACTAATACAAGGGATGGGGCTGCAGCTTGACACGTTTTCAACATAAGACTCTCCTTAAGTCGAAGATGGAGTTTAAGAGCATGGTGTATTTGCGAGCGTGCTAAATGATTACGTCTCAAAGATTATCACATTGATATTTGATCAACACTACGGATTGATCGATCTAATATCTATACTCGAGGAAGAAGCCACGCTGCTGTATAATGAGACAAGCATATCGGGGAAAAATCCTTCTGAAACACCACTTTTGTTCAAAACCTGACGGGATTGGCTGTTAGTCATTAACTTTTCTAATACATGCATGGCTGTTTGTATCATGTTCATCACCCAGATTAGCTAATTAACTTAGAACCTCGTGTAAGAATATGCTCGCACCGTCAACAATCGTTTGTTGTTGGTGCACTTAGCAAACACGTCATATCTTGAGAAAGTTCATTCCTCTGGAGTGAAGTTTTGTTTGTCACTAAAAATTACATAATCTACTGAGATACCTGTGATGTCTGAGGTTTGTGCAGTTTAAACAGGGGGTGATTGTGTTAAACACAGAAGCACACGGACTTCCTCTGAAGGAGGTGATTCGGAAGCTCTGATTCATCGTTGTTGAGACAGCGAGCGCAAGCGTTGTATCCAGCTGTAAAAAGTTTAGTAACGACGGTTTGACTTGCCGTTCTAACGGGTGATAACCGGAAGACTCTGACTTAGTTTGGTTTAGAGGACGCTAAGAATTTTCCGTCAACGTTGTTGTTTGCCTGTGAGAAAAGCGTTCTCTGATAGTCGACAGCAACGTCTGAAACTTTTTAACAGTCTCCAGCATGCCCAAAATTATTTGGCCTTGAAGCAAAATCGGACAGTTTTGAGCGCGTCATATTTCACAATCAGCAAAACGTCACTTTCTCAGTACGATGACGAAAGAGTTTGTCATCAGCTACTGCATTTCAGTCTGTCAAAAGTGAATTTACATCCCGGTGTAAGCAGGCTCTTCGGGTGACAAGTGTTCGTCACAAGTTATTCTTTCTGAAGTGTATTTAACTTGAGCTACGCATGCAAGATAAACTCAACTCACTGTTCGTTCATGGTGCTTTTGTGAATTTTGCTATCCATTCTTCGGGAATAAACGGGTATCTCTGGCTACTCAGACACAAAAATGTGATACCTTACGGAACTTCATGTCACAATAAGCTGAAAAATATTGCTTGGTTCTATCGTGCGTTCGCGGAGTGTATTTAGCCGCATGTGTCACTTTGAACGCTTCCACATTTTTAGAGGTTCCCATTGCCCTCATTTAAGAAGACAAGCTAACCAGCTGGTCACATGTTAGTTAGAGGCCTGAAGTTGAGCACTTATGTGTAAGCAATTCAAGGACTGTGGAGAATCGTTGACATTATCTTTGCCAGTACATTACTGCGTCAATAAGCCCGACTTAATACAATAAATTTTCTTAACTTCCCCTCTCGTCGACTGAACTTTCGGACTCGGTAAGTCTCCTTGTTTACAAGACTCTGTGGTACATTTTTGACAAACCATACTTGACACAACTTGTTTGAAACCAACAGAATTTCGAAAGCTGACAATGATTTGTCGTATGATCGCCTGCTTGTTGTCTGTTGATAAGAAAACGGAAAGACAAGTTGAAAGTATTTGTACGTTTACAATTGAAACGCTTCAATGATGAATTTAAGGAAATTCGGTCAAGTGGCTGTCAGACGAATATCGCAGTGTTTGCCTGCTGTTAATGCCGACAGATGATTTTGTCAAGCCGGAACAGAATTTTCGAGTTAAGTATATGGTAACAAATTCACAAAAATTATAATACATGTTGTATTGTGCAATACCGTTTATCTCAAGCTTTTCATCACAGGCCAGAATCTTTGGTTGTAAAGATTACCATTGTCGCACGAAATTCAACATTTCATTTATAAAGTTGTTATCTTTGTTTGATACACACTGAAAAAGGCGCAAATCGAGCAACATAAAATGTCGGTACATAAATCACCATAAAGGCCACCAGAGTAAACGGTAGACAATATAATTGAATTAAACCGAACATCATTTATGACGGATGACAGTATTCCAATTTACATAAGTTATTCAATCGGTCTGTTTTAGGAACAAACTCGAGCTTCGCTTTTTTTCAGAGTTCTTCACCAGTGAAAATCCTATTCAGGAGATCATTTACAGGAACCTGCCATGTTCAAAGTTACGTCACTGCTCTCAAACTAAGCAAAGTAACATCGTTATTTGTATGTACTCAATGAACTTCACTCGGGCGTAACAGTAAGGTTGTCCATTCGCCATGACAAGAAGAAGGACAACTAACCTGTTAACTGTTTTTGGTGATCCCAGAAAAAACCACTGTTGTAAATGCAATGACCAAGTGTGTCTAATTTGTATCCAGATGCAAACGCTGCACCTCTATCTTTAAATAAAAACCGATCAATATTGTATTTCATACAATTTTTGAGAGTTTGTTGTCAACGCCGATCGTAAATATAATGAGTTTTTATACGCACTGCTTTCCATTCGATATATTAATAAGCTTGTTCATGTAAGCATATTTGTAAGTCCCATGTTCCTCGTCCGAAATTGGCCGGAGATTCATTCTCAGGCATGAAGTATGGATCGTCGTGTGTGAGCAAAAATAGGTCAAAGCATAACGTACTTATTGTCATCATAATTGGCAGGATAAAGAGCAAAGCGTGTTCACAATCCATCAGTCACTTTTTACCTGAATTGCAACCGTGTGCCCGAAGTAATATTTGCTTTTGTAAACGTGGTTGGTCAATTAGACTAAAGTCGTGGCGCAACCGGAACATTTCGGTGAACTCCAAAGTCTTCTGTGTCACGCTGTTTGACCTTCAGCTTACAGAGGATAAAACTGTGGTAGTAAGCACCGCGGTTTCTTCGAAGAGGAAATTTACAAGCAATGAGACCATAGTGTGATCCGCAACTACATCTGAAGAGTGGTCTCGCCAGAGTCATATAGAAGCTTCATAGGATGGGACGAAAGTGGTTTCTCCAAGGAGGATAATTACAGTAAGATATGGCGAATTTTGAAAACAGAGGTTACATAACTATTCTTCCAATTAGGAACTCACATTGAACACAAGCCAAAGATGCAGTAGGTCATGACTGTGATTTGTAGCAATCGGATACATTAGATCATAGTATTCCGTGAATGAGCACGGATTTTGTTCAATGACCACTGCGTGATGACCGGAACGATTGGATATAGGCTGCTTCAGCCAGTACTGGTCACGTGCGCCATCAGTGTGTTGTAGGAGAGTGGATGTACTTTGCTTGTGATGTGGAGCTCAGGAACACGGAATTACACCAAGATATTCTGACTATGTTCTGAAGCAAAACAGTACTATGTGTTGAAAGGGTGTGTGGGCGATGCAATAACTCATTTTGTACATATTTTGTACCAAAAAAGGTGTATTACCGTAATATTTCCTTATTGTCGGCGGTCACACAAAAAACCACTAAATGTAGTAGTGAACCAGTGGCGTCCTAACGAAAGATGTGAACCACAAAATAGATTGTTATATCGCCTGTATGGCTAAGAAAACTCACCAGAAAAAGTTCTGAACGACCTGAGAAGAGTACTAAGTCGACACAGCGTCTGTGATGGTGTAAACGGCTTCGACTTACTCATGACTTATAATGATTTTCGTACTTGATGAACGCAAGGCGAAACTCCACAGAATTCAAACGATTAGTACACATTTCAAGTTGTTTCGGGCGTATATATTCAGCATTGAGGTTTCTGTTAGATTCTCCGGTGGATCAAAGTTAGTTTTTCAGTCGAAAATGATTATCAGATAATGAGGTACAATATCGTACATTAGGTCGGTAGCTGGCTCCATATGTGTATAAAATTAGACGAAACCTAACAGGCTTATTTAGGTTGGAATCACTAAAACCTCAAAAACATCCTTTTTAAGTTGTATAACTGGGTTCAGAATAATTTAACTACATAATTGTGTCCTGGTTTGCCCGTGACTGGCAAACCTGAACAGTAGGTGGCGATTCGATGTACACCTGTTTCACCCTGCCGTAATTTCTACTCACAAGGAATTCTAGATATGATTAATCACACGTAGGGAATGGTTAGTGAACTCCTCTTGTCTGGACAATCGGATAATTTGAGTGTTGCTTACAAGTGAAGACGGTGAAACGTTTTGACAGTTGTTTAAAAAGAACATGGACCAGATCACAAATGGTAGTCGTGGCGCAAACATACACTGCTTAGAATCTACAACAACAACAAATGTAGAGTTCAGTTTTTTAATGGTCAGAAAGTATCTCTGAACATGAGCCTTGTCATCGAACCAAAGTGACGTTCAGTTTACATACCGACTTGTAATTACATGTTTGAGGCATGAGTTACGTTTGCGTGGATTCGCAAAGTTATTAAACCACACGTGACTACTTTGCTGACCGGTAAAATTCCATAATAACGACTGAGCTTGAAACTTCGAACGTTTACAATATGTTTTTTCGTTTAAAAAAATGAGTCTACTTTCCCAACTGAAGGTAATGGGTGCTTCTTGGAATGTGACGGGCATATTGGACACATGAATGCTAGTATTGCTAAGAAATGATTTCGGCATTTCCCACTGATATGAGTACAACCCTCGGTAAAATAGTGAATTCGCCATAATTATGTTATTCCCATGGTCTGTTGTCAAATATTTACAGTGTCGAGATCAGATAACTGTGTTGGTTTTGTCTGGCCAGACAGGGGGTTTTGATCTGGCAGTCCGTGTGCTATTAGAAATAGTGACGGTATTTGTGGCGAAATACATGGTTGCTTGAACATTAGCGAATTGGTGGGGACAACATGAATCACAGACTTGCACGGACAATTTGTCTCCCATAGTACAGCAACTACATGCACACGTCCCTCTTTTAAAATCGACAAGTTCATTTGAAAACAAGTGCAAGTCACACTTTACAAGTTTTTGTGTAAAACCTGTGTAGGTAGTTGGTGTCGGCATGTTTCTGGAATGAATCTTATAAGGGTTCAAACTCGGCTGACAAGTCGATTTTGCCGGATGTTAGCGCTCTATGTAGACTGAGTTTGTATATTATGAAACCGGAATTTGTTGCTTTCAGCAATTACGTCTGACAAACTGCCAAACGAAGTTCGTGTTTGTATTAACTAAAAAATCATAGGTTGGCGGGATTGATGGTCCTATAGGCGAGGCCAATCTAAAGTGCCTACCTGGGAATTTAAGAATGCACCGGGGGCTACACGGCCTAATTGCTATGACTACTGGCTATATTTGGTTTCCGGTAAACGAATGGGTGAAACGATGTTGCAACGGTTTAGGTTTATTTTCCATCTCACTGTAAGTTTTGCGTTGCTCCTTTTGAGCTGAAGAAAATGATAGACCACAACCTTCTTTTCAAATCTACCCGTTGTGGGATAACCATTGATTATACAGTTGCTACACCTGAAGATCTACTTGGTAAACATTACTTTGGTATATTTTCCCCAATTTTAAAAACGACATGTTTTGTTCTTTTATGGATTCGTTATTTTATGCATCACACTTAATGAATGTTCTGTTCACAGGTTCAGACCCCATATAAACATGGTCAATAGTGTACAGAATGATGTCCAAATGATGAGGAATTTTGTTGAAATCTTGTATCAGGAGAAAAGAGTTCGTAAATCTTTGTCTCCTGACCCAAAGACTTAGGTCCATTAATTTGTAGGAGACAGAGATTACTACGTATGCTGTCTTGTTTGTTTGTTTACCGACGAATGACTTGTACCGGATGGTTTGTGATTACTAAAAGTGATGAGAAATTGCTGGTACGCGGACCTGTTGGTTTTGAGCCAGAACAACATTCCGATACATACACAGGTGAAAGACAATAAGGCTTCAACAAAAGGTATTGAGTATGCAACGATAAAATATCAAACAAAGTACCTCTGTCAAATAAGTGGTGTGAACGCAAGTTGTGTTTATGGGTGATCAATAATTCGGCGATTAGTGATAATGTTGAAACCAAATTCATCGACAGGGATTGTATCAGATATTACTCATTAAGGGTGAGTGAAATCCGGTAGGGCCGACGTATTGTTTTTATATGGTGAGAAAAGGCTGGATCTAGAAGCTTTTTATGTGTGATTTTACAACTTTAAATTGACTCGGTAAAAGTATTGAAGAGATGTATTCGTATCCTATGGGATGCTCTTTGGATGGTTATGTTTTGTCTTGGGGAGAGCATAGTGCGTGCTAGTTAACTACTACGTCAACAGGGTAGCAAGAACCTACACGCGCATTCTCATCTAAGAAAACTTTATTCACATTGACTTGTGGTGTTCCATTTGGAGTAGGACTGTAATGTATGAATTACTTTTAGAAAATGGGAATTAAAACTCAGCCACCGTGTTGGTGATGTATATGTGCTGACAATTTCGGCATAAAGACTGACGAAATATATGCATACGTTGTTGCAAGGAGGACCCCATTAAAAAGTATAAAAACGACAGTTCGCTTCCTGAGGAACACTCTGGGAGTTGGATAGTTAAAAACCGAACATCCTTCATATTAGACCACAGTTTTCCTGTTGAGGCAACTTTTCCTGAGAGAATGGGCATGATAAGGTTAAGTCCATAGCATGAGTTACACAACTTGAGAGGAGAGCGTTTGCGTACCTACGTCTTTGCCAACTAATCGGTAATGGACTCAATCAGTCTGGACGAGGATGGTCATATTGACAGCTATAATATTAGCAGTGTGATACTTCAATCATATCAATATGCACTGGATACCACAGTGAAAAGAAACAGTGCATTTCACTGAAAAAATATAAATGATCTAGATTTTCAATTAGTTTGAACAAAAAGGACAAGCATCACGTGCAGTTTTTGTCGGACAAGAAACACCTTCCCGGAAAACAAAACTGGCTCTTTTGTACGGGTTGCTTTCAGTTAACGAGATAGCATTTTATTTTTGTGAAACTTAGTTCACGTGAATGTGCTACATTCGGACAACTGTAGCTCGAACTAACCTGAACACAAATAGATGCTGAAGAGTACCTTGAGGGGTTTGGCAAGATTATTCGCAAAACTTTCTAGGAAAGCCTAGCCTCAGTTATCTCCTCACACAAAATTGCACAGTATTGAGTAATTACTTTTCAAATTAAACGAGTTGTTCAAATATCTGTACTTAGATGAGAATGATTGGGTATTTACAATGGCGTACTGCATTTACACACACTTACACAGAAACAACCACATTCAGATAAACTGTCAACAAAATTTAGCAGTGTCAGAGGCAGAGATAGGATGAGCTGTGACTGCGTTAGGGAGATTCGTCGATCTACCCATTTGCATATGTCCATGCAGTTGGATTTTGAACATTTTCTGTAGTCAGTTTCCGCCTTGTCAAAAATTAAAATTGAGAGGGGCAGTCTGAATTATTCACAAAGTTCTCAAATGTCACTCAGTAGCTGTACAGTGTGGCAGTTAACAAGGACAGAAGCTACTGTTGTCAGACTCTAATGTCGCTTTTTGTGATTACTCGAACTTTCTACACCTTTCAGCCAAATGGCATCCAGTTAACTAAATTGTGAAAAAATTATGTAACAATCGATACGGATGATTGCTGGTCTCTTTGGTGTTGTGTATATGTCATTCACATACAAACACTAGCAATATCACCTTTAATTTATGTTAATCGGCAATCTGAGAGTGGTGTTTGCCACCATGTGACGTGTACATGAAGTATGTAAAGAATCCGGTAGATATCGAATGTACACTGAAGTGGCTGGGCAGTGAAGTTGTAATGCGAAATTTCCCAGTTTCCATTATGGTGTCGTAGCTCAGCTAGCGTAGCACCTGTTCATGTAGAGGCATGCGATTTCTGTTGCCGAGACTTGTGTTGTTGAAGCCTGGATTTCTCGCAAACGGTTCACTTTCTGGTTGAAAAGACTGTCACAGTACTCACCAGTAATCTCTTAATCGCAGAGGCCGGATAACAATGCTCTATGGCAGCTATATGCAAGAATAACAGCTTACGGATTCTACCAACGTATTGACAACATCGGCGGTGATCTTGGGTTTGGGTAATATGTTCGCAGTCGATTTGCAATAAAATTCGGTTTACCCATTATTGGCCTTTACGAGCACAAAAGACTAATGAATAAAGACAGGCAGCAAACGGTTAGGCAATTTTCTGCCGTTGTGAAACAGCACAAATGCATGGATCTCTTTCGCTGATGTACGAACATCTAGCATTTTCGCCCGCAATTCACGACACGACTATACGACTATCCCACCGTTCTGTATTACCCTCCTCAGTAACAAGTATACGATAATCATTTTTACCAGCCACCGAACAAATTCAGTTAAAAGGACACAAGTTGAGGTTTGATTTAAATGGTCGTTATAGGTATATAAACATATGTAACTACGAGAAAAATGGTAGGTCTAAATGGTACGATTACCCCAGATAATTACATTACGGTCAGAGGAGACGTTGGGCCATCAGTAGCCTATCAATAAAATAGCGGTGCTCCGAGATCTGGATTTATATAGTCATCCAAGCAACACTGCTGTTGCCGGGCTCACTACCGGCGGACTGCCGGTACACTTATTATCAAGTGACCGAGCAGCTCTGCGGTCAATATGCCACTTGTCACCTGTTATTTCAAAATAACTTCAAGGATAGATGACTTGGCAGATTTGGAGGAAATACATCAGTGATAGCTAAACACGAGATTATCAAAATATCTGGGTACACTGTCAAGCGTTAGCTGCAATCGAACTACATCATGCAATTAGAGTGAATAGGAGAGATGACTATTCTGTCAAAGGGAAGCAGGGGTCTAACTTTCCAGTACAAAACAAAGTGCCTCTGAGCTCCACTGGACACAATGTCTCGATGGGCTGACAAGAAAAATGTGTAACGAACGTTACAGCGGTTATAGCTGGGCACCGTTAACAGTCTATAACAAAGGTATATAAGCAATAATGCCTGAACAATTTAAGTTCGATCGGTGAAGATTACATGCCGTTATTTCCTGGGTGGATTGGGGAAAGTTTAAACATCATGGTGCTTCATGTAAGGACCAGACAGGTTCAGTTTCTTAGGGGTGGTATCTGATAGAAAGTTACAGTAACAAGTTAATGTGTTTTGCGAACGGGAATATTTTTAATTTGTTGTCCGTTTTTTGGGAGAGTGTTGCGCAAACGTCTGTACTTGGTTGTTTGAGGGTAGTCCTCACTTTGTGTCATAACCTTGAAAAGAAAGCACAGTAATTCTGCGGAAGTTCAGCTTTGTTCTGAATACACGTATACGCTACTAATAAGCCATTAGAGAAGCACAGCAAACTACAGACAGCTAAAAACTCGACGTATTCAATGAGTACCTGGGATGCAAAAGTCACGTGTATTTGGATATGGATAACTTTCAATGTGAAAATTATTTGGTTTGGTGAGCGTACGTTTATCGAGCCAAAAATTAATCTCCTTTTCAACATAATCATTTAGTTATGAAGATCACCAAAAAATGACCAGTTTTGTGCAGTTGCCAACTGTTCAACTTCTGATCAGCACTGCTATATTGGTGACAAATATTGTGGTTTACAATTGTTAGGTCAATCATATCAGTGGCAATCATAAGATGGCGTGTACAGCGACTAGTTAACTTTTACATGCCCAGGAAACGGATTGTTAGTTAAATGTGAAACAACAGTTCAGTAACTACTGCTGAGCAAACCATGTGTCCACAACCGACTTTATCAGGCGGTAATCAGCAATCACTTATACATACTTGATAGATGATTATAAGTTTATGATGCCGTTACCCATACTTAGTCCTGGAAACCAAGTGTCATTACTGGTGAAATTATTGCAATCGCTTCTCCCTTTTATAAAATCTACATCTGATTAAAGAATTAACGAAACGAGTCAGATAAACGTCGGACTCCTGTCTAGAGTTCAGTCATCTGTGATCTGTGCATGGTCACTGGTGACCTTAAAGGATTTTTTAAGTTAGTTCAGATCTCAGGTGCTTCCATTGTTTCTTTTCCACCCTAATAACAGCCATTCTACATTTCGTCTCGAAAGGCGGGATCGTGAAACTTCTATTCTTCTACAAATCATCCGTAGTTAACAAGATTCATTATTCCTTTTAAAAGTACTTCATTAAAAAAGTGTCAGTTTTGATACCAATCAGTTTAGTCGACTGGCAGTGCGGGGACCTATATTTTTGCTGTTGTTTTCAACCAGCATCAGTAAACCTATGTAACACAAACTGATGCTTTTTCCTAACTTCAACGTACAACAAACTAAAATTTATTTGCTCTCTAATTTTAGTGAATTCCACGTCGTTTTCGATGTTGATACTGCGAGCAGGACGGAGATTGTCATGCCGAACTTATCTCAACGCGCATGTTCACAGTGAACAGTTCCTGTCTGACTTCCGCTTCTGTCCACATACGGGTTGGTGCGCTTTCTTTCATCTCGTAACATTGCTGTTGACGGATTAGCTGACTAAAACTGTCCTGAATAAATATTTACTATCGTGTTTTGGTTTCGTTTTATTGGTTAGATTGGTTACAATCTATCAACTAACCAGTTCACAATGAATATTGCGTCAAGTGACAACAGATATTGGAACAGTATTATCGTTTCGTTGTGTTTGTTCACAAAACCGCTTTAGTTTTAGCGCTAATTCAGTGGGTACATGGAATTCGAAAAAGGGTTGAGTGAGTGCTCACTGCTGGAGAAATTATTCGACTGCTTTTCATCAAATCAAACGTGATCTATAGAATAGTACAATGTTGTATATAATGAACTTAATCAGTGGAAACTGGTCGGAATTTCTAGGCGGTCAATGTTCATCTGCTTGAGTAGCAAGCCACCGATATTCGTTGTACATGGGATGATGAGTCACGCATACTCTTGTTACAAACTGACGCGTAAACATTCGACTGTACATGCATGCACAAAGCCGTTAAAGCAGTCAAAGCCATCTCTAGGGGCCACTTCAAACCACCGTAAAAATGCAGCTTTGATTTCTTTCATAGAAGCCAGGTTTTACCGATAACTACGGCTTTTCTCTAGACTGTACTTGAACGTAGTTCTTTTGTTTTAATGTACATATTGTGGTGGATACTCAGGCCGGAGGTGTGGGTATTCCAACACTCGGCGGAATACCTCGACGCCGGGAGCAGGCACGTCGGAAACCCCACAACGAGCGGATCGGGGACGGCTGGGGCGACCGGATGATACATCGCTCGACTGGATCGGACCAACGGGTGAAGAATCGCAGGCAGAAAACGCCCCGATAGACGGCGCCTATCACGCACATAAACCAGGCAGAAGTGCACACAATGCGTGAGCGGAAACCTGGGGCTGTCGTGGTCCGGAATGATGACTAATAAACGCGAGCGCGCGTGTGGCACAAGGACTAGCGTATTGGACAATAAAGATGGTGTTTTATTGGACGTCTTCTAGCTAAACTATTACAATGACTTTTGTTTCTCCAGTGGGGTTAATGGGTGTAATATAATGTAATGTAATGAGTGAACGGTAAACGTTGCGCCATCATGTTGTAGATCATCATTCTAGTCAAAACAATGACATTACTTCTGAATACGGCACGCTCTACGCTTCGACTAAAAATCTGCGTAAAAATGGGCATTCAAGTTCCCAATTTGGTGATACAGGCAAAGCATACACGGAGCCACCAGCACTCAAGTGAAGAACTGTAAAGCAGCCTCACAGGTACAACGTGAGGGATGAAAAAGGAGAGGCTTAAATTAAGTTATTCCTAACAGATTCACGTTGGCTAAAGAAAACTGCAAAGTGTTTCTTAGGTTCCTAGGTCAACGCATACCACGAATATTTTTAAGAATGCACAGTTTTGAGTGAATACAGTAGTTCGCGCAGATATTCAAAAATAGGCTGCTTAGAAAACAGATGAAAGCCGACCGCTAAAATCTTGGTAATTGATAATTTTAAGTCCGAATGATTATGTCAGCTTAAATTTCGCGACTTATCAAAGCCGAGAGGACTCGGTATGCTTTGTGATAAAATACCAGAGCCATGAATCGAAGCAGTTTTCCCTTGAAATGTGTTGGATTTTTATCGAACCATATACGCGCGAATAACGAAAACTTGACCGATGACAACTGTGATAAAACTACTTTGGGGAAACACGGTCACAAAACTGGTCGAAGAAGGTTATTATATTCTACAGGACAACACAGCGTGTTGCATTCGACGCGGTACAACCTCCCCTAACAGATTGACATCGTTTTGAAGCATTGGTTCAAGGTCGAATCAGAAGAATAGAATGGGTAAGTGGCTAAAATTATTGCGATAAATACTAGGCAGTCTGGGTACAATTGTTTCTGGAATGTTTTCCACATGTTCTTAAGGACGAGTGGTTAAACTTAATCGCTTACTTAGGTTTGTTGACAACGTTAATATCTTGAAAAATACTGCCAACGTTGGTAATAACCATGTTGATTAAACCACGAGTTCTGATTTACCGAATTGGGCAAGAATTAAGCAAAAAGATATAACCTGTATGTTATACGTTTGCATCTGAAATGTAAAGTTAACATAATGTAACATGTCTTTGTTCTCTGATGTTGCTGCTACAGAGACCTCAGGGTTTCAAGTCTGTCAGATGACGATTCCTTGTTCCGGTTGTGCAAAAACTGAAACGTTTACCGTTGCTACGATGCAAATAGCAGGGAAGTGGACAAGTGCTGACTACCGTGGACTTAAAAGTTTCAACCCATTGTCTTTTTACAGCCTGGAATGCGAGTCAAGCTCTCTAACATTTGAAGGAAACAGGGCCCTTAAGGAAACCACCCGTCTTTGCGTCTTTCCACAAAACCCAATGAGACCACATTTTGAGCATTGTATACAGACTGGGTATTCTTATTCAGATAGAGATTCCACAGTTATAAGGAGGGACGCGGCGTAGGCCTATAAAATTATTCCTGCAGCTGCTGGGAATGGATCATTTTAACAGGTTTAAACGCATTAATCCTTCCTCTTTACAATAATGGCGAAAGACAGGAGATCCAATAGAAGTCTTTAATACCCAGAAGAAACTGTCTGAGACAATAGAGAAGCTGCTTACTAGCTGCAAAATTCGCCACTCAGGGGAGATGGATTGAAAGCAATGGAAGGAAAGTTGGTACTAATGTCCAAGCAAACTTCTTATCACGTAGATTTGTGCATAATTAAGATGAATTGTCATCAGAGGAGGTTGTAACTCGTACTTTTGTTCTCTTCATGCGCAAGCTGGTGCATGGTGGTTGACAGTATTTCTAGGCATGAAGTGATGAGTTGATCGGTATGCGTTTTTACATAATAGAAATTTTCCGTCCGTCATTTTTAGCTTCAAACATTATGATTAGTACCCGTATGATTATTTTTTCGGTTGTTTTTCCATTTAGTTGTCGTTCTGTGCTCCTTGCCAGTGGTTTTCCCCTATCATCCAGGAAACTGAGAGCTCATGGTGACCTTAGCATTGAATTTGATACTGACTACTAGTCGGATCTTACCACGATTTCTAAAAGTGTTTTCCGTATCATTTTTACTTCAATTTAAACTTCCACCACACATATGGTCTGATAATTTCTAAGAGAATTCTCGTCCAGTCCTAATGAGAACTTCATCGGAAATATTTTCGCAGCTCTTTTAACCGATAAACTGCGTTTTGCACTGTCCTCTTCGATGTTGAAACAATATTGAAAGAAAACCTTTTCGTTCATCTTTCGCAGCACAGTGGAGTTCAGAGAGCTCGCTGGTGCAAACAACTGGGCATTAACCGAGTGTTAGTTTAAAATTCTTTCAGTAAGAAGAGACTGAGCTGAACTGACTGCTTTGAAGAATTTAGCAAATCGCTTCTACTTCCAACTCTGTTACTCAGGTTGTTGCCTACGAATGAATTACTAAGAGAAACGTTGGTCTTTTGAGGTTCACAAGTTTACATGTTGGTACTGCCTAGGAAAAATTAAACTAGTTTGCAGAAACTCATCATCGCTTTGCTGAGGCCTTCGACGAATTATCATTGGTATGTCGTACCCAGTGTGAAAATTCGGCTGGAAAGAAAACATCTGCAATAACAAGTTCAAAAGCCCTCGGCCTCTATAGAGCGCTATTTCGAAACCAGTTGATAGAAAGTTACGTTATGGAGGTAGTTTTAATCATGTGCAAGAGGGTTCGTTGATCCCATTTTACACAGAGGCAGCTGGATACACACTTCTTTGGACTGGAGTTCAAGCTACCACTTAACCGATTTAACTAATTCAAAACACAGGTTCACTTAGGATGTAGGTATACCCACATCTTCCGATAAGACCGGCTAGTTTGGTAAAAATATGGTGGATAGTCCTAGCCAACTTTTATCAGTACCTATTTGCCAGCATTGCTGCCTCAAACAGATAATGAAAGGAATAGGAGAATGGCGTTAGTTGAAGCTTTCCGTGCCGGCTAAATACATGGGACGAAAAGGAAAAATGTAACGTGTCTAAAACAGTTATGAACAAAATATTGCTAGAGAATCGAACGGCGATGCAACTTGAGGTATTACTGTTACATGGTCATGAGGCCAAAACTCGGCCTAGTTTTATGAAGTCAGTCGGTATGGAAACAACACGAATGAGGGCCTAATCATAACAATACAATGGTGGAGCACAGATACGGTCAGTCTTATGAGTCAGCAATATAAATGATCCTAAAGTTATTCGTTGGCAAGTTGGCCACCCGGACCCCACTAGCACAAAATTATCCTTCAGTTACCTAAAGGACTTGTTAGATCTGTTGAAGATCATCTGGTATGCTTTTCGTCTTTGTTTAGCATGATTCGGAGTGGTGAATTCGTTGAGGCGTGTTTGGTTGTTTGTAAAAAGCCAATCCTAAATTTGACTTTATTAGTCCCTGCTATGTGCAATTAACGACCATACCTAATTTTGTAGCCTAACTGCACAGCATTTACTTTCTTTTATAACTATCATTGCTTATCCAGTAAAACTTTCCTTCTCGATATTGTTTAAGATATACCCTCTTTCATCCGCACATGATTGTATTTATGAGCTCATTTCCCGTTGACTGGTGACCGTTGGCGGATTCATGTTTTGGTTACACGATTGTGAACGTCTTCCTGTCGGATAATTTGTGTATCCGATTAGTTCACATTCAAAGTGAGATAGAACCTTTGTTGTAATTTTAATCATTATTGTCGTATAAACTCCAATATTTTCGATCGCTTTTTCTGACGTTTTTTGGACTTGGGGGATAGTCTCGTTGTCCCGACCGTCTGAGTAAGTGTCGAGTACGCATTACTGAGTGAATTACCGCAAAATCGCCAAGAGCGATTTAAAAGGATTTTTTAGAAGGGGCACGGACTAGCATTGACTCACTGCTTGCAGATGTTCCTGTTTGTGAGACAGCTGAATTTTTGTATGGTTTCATCTCCAATCAGAAATGTGTAACAAGTAGTTCTGCTGAAAAACTCAAGGATAACGTTTGACTCTGTAAAGTTCTGAAGGAATTTTAGACAAATGGACGGAGTGACTGTTAATAGTTCTTCAGGCCCCTTTTCTGCTACCTTGGCATGGTGGTCGGGCTTGTGTGCTGTTTTGATGCGGCGGGCTGTGCTGACCAGGACTTCGGTCTTTGCAGGTTCAAACTTATTAGTTTAGCCAGAGGGGAGCAGCGACATTGTGCTTGCTGTTGTTGTTCTTGTTGATGATGATGAGATTCTTGTTTATATTTTTTACAGTTTGCTGGTTCTGGCATTCTGTGCATGGTTGTTTGGGTTCGTATGCTGTATGTGTGTGCCTGTACGATTCGAGAGTAACTGGACTGTTTTCCTCCGTTTGCTTGTCGACGCATTTCTAAGATGGGTATTTGTTTTAACGTTACAAATAACGTCATCCTGTTGGATTCATTTAGTGTCTCGACTGTCGTGTATGGTATTTGTTGTGGTTGATGCCCGTGTGTTGTGGATTGGTTTGGCTAAATGTCCGTTTTGCCTGGTCCGTCTGTGTGTGTGT
>QNGE01001397.1:98235-129348 GCA_008508345.1 Paragonimus westermani | reverse complement strand
CAGAAAGCGGTCAACATCATTTGCTCGACTACGTGACTGTGCGGCAGCGCGACATTCGTGAAGTGCGCATCACGCGGGTGATGCGCGGCGCTGAATGTAGCACAGATCATAGGCTGGTCAGGACTGAATTGTTTATTCATTTGCGCGGGTCTGCTTACCTTAGATCTTTCGGACAGTGGGTAAAGTTGTATATCAGACGGCTGGAGAACTGGGAGACGAAGACTGCCTTTCAACGTGTAGTAGTCGCTGGTCTGCACAGCGCTTCTGTATCCATTATCCCCGAGGGTATATATCAACAATTCAAGAAACGGATCACGGCATCAGCCTCTGAGGTGACCGGTGTGGAGCGCAAATCTCCCGAAGGGGTTTGATAAAAACAATTTGGTTATCTCTAGATTGGTACAAGAGAAAAATGCCGAGCTTGCCAGATCCACAATGGACCCAGCCAGTGGAGCGAAAAAGACTACGTTCCGGAATATCCGCCGTCAACTGGTCGAGCGTGTTCGCGGAATTAGGACAAGTGGTGGAGGAATCACAGGGGGCGGATGCAAGGCTTCACAGATCGTCCTCAACACAAAGAGTTTACGATTCCAGTAAACCAATCTTCAAGCCATCTACGAAGTCCACAAAAGCACCAGTAGATGTAGACACCGGCTATTCTTGCACTCGGCCGGAGGACTACATGGAAATGTGGCGCAAACTATTTGGTAGCCCACGAAACCGTCCTGTTACCATTGACTGGGTGACTGTGAACAGCCTGCATCAACAGGACATCAAACCTTTATTTGTTCTCGTCCCAGATTTGTTGCAAATGTAGACGGAAATTGGTCAGCTGCGCAACAGGGTGGCTGCAGGCGAGAATGGACTTCCAGGTTAGACCCTGAACAATGGCGGACCGGCGTTGGAACGCGTCCAGCTCTAGGTGGTTCACATCATCTGGGAGCAGAAGGCAATGCTGCGAGATTTCAAGATTGCCCTCGTCATACCTTCGTTCAAGGGTAAAGGTTGCAAGCAATGCACCGACAGCTATCCTGGCATCAGTCTTTTGAGCTACGCAAGCAAGGTGCTCGTCAGAATCCTCCTGAACCAGTTGAATGCAGAAGTCTTGAGAACGAATGTTCCTTAGGAGAAGTGTGGATTCCGGGCGAGTCGCAGTGCGATCGACCTGGTGTTTGCTGCTCGACAGCTTCAGCAGAATTGTTGGAGACGGAACCGGCCTCTCTACTCCCTGTTCGTGAACTTCATCAAGGCTTTTGATTCCGTGAGCCGTGAGGCGCTGTTGACAGTGCTCGGTAATTTTGGATGTCCAGGCAATTTCGTCAGTATGATTAGATTGTTGCATGTGGGCATGAAGGCGAAGGTGCAATCGTGTGGTTCGACCTCTGATGATTTTGACATTGTCACTGACGTGAAGCAGAGTTGTGTCTTAGCTGCAGCCCCATTCAGTTTATATTTGTCTGTCATGGTGACAACAGCTTTTCAGGACTCTCTGGTGGGCGGCGTTGAGGCTGAGTACCCGACGGACGGGCGCCTGCTGAATATGCGACTTTTTGACGTCTTAATCCGGTTGCATACCTCCACGGTGCGCATGCTTTTGTTCGCAGATGACAGCGCTGTTCGTGCATAATGAGAAGGATTGGTGACGATCGGCGACGGCTTTCGCGACTGCGGTGTCCCAGTTCCGATATGATATCAGCACACGTAGAACCTTCCGTTCCCTTCATTCTTCTCCGAACGGAGGTGTTGTTCCTGCACCTACGCCTGTGGGTACCAGCGATGGAAAATCCGTCGACAACTGTGCAGACTTCTGCTACTTGAGTAACAATCTATCGACGGATTTGTTCGAGGATCGCGAGTTACGAGCTCCAGTGGCAAAAGATAATGCTGCTCCTGGAATTCTTGAAAGACGTGTGTGGAAGAACCGCAGCCTGAATTTGATCACTAGGCTGTGCGTTTACCGCTCAATGGTGCTGTCTATCCTGCTGCATGACAGTAAGACATAGACATTGTATCAGTGGAACGTGATCTATCTGAGCCGCCTCCATGTTCAGGGTCTGAGGCGCATCTGGGGTATTCGGTTATCGGACATGGTTCCGAACACTGAGGTACTCTGGTGAGCGGACATGGACGGGATGGAAGCCCTGCCGATGTTGAATCGTTTTCGCTGGCTAGGTCACTTCTGTCGTGGGTGATGGTCAAATTCCAAAGCGGCTGCTGTACGGACAAGTGTAATCAGGAAAGCGAAATCTTGGTGGTCCAAATTGGAGATACCAATATTTTGTTCAGGTAGGTCTTTCACGTTGTTATATTGATGTTAGATATTAGAGAGACTTAAATTTGGACCGACGGCCGGGAGGATGGGCGTCCAAATGTTGAACGAGTAGTTGTTGCGCGGCTGAGAATGGAGGCGCGCGATACGCAAGGGGACCATTGGTGCCATAGGTCGCGATGCCATGACTATAAGGCGTTACGATGTGCACGACCGCGAATGTGCTGGCCGTATTATTACGTCACCAACGTACTCCTGGTGCACAGTCGGCGAAGGAACGGCGAGTACTTTAGGCTCAGGTCAGATAGCTCATATTCGTATATCCACTCTACTTCTGTTAATGACTGCATTGACCAGGATTTTAGTTGTTTGGCAATTAATCCGCTCCTCTTTTTAGAAACTTGGGTGTCTGCGTTGTTCTACCCATTCATTCCTTCAGCTTTGATGGTGTACTGTATGACGAATGGTCTGTGTGGTTTCTCGCAGTTCAATGTGAATTTTGTTCTTCATCCTTATCTGCTTCGGGATGCACTAAACCGCACTTCTATGCTGTAATGCTTCTTGTACTACACTTCGGAGATATTTTTTTCTTAGTTTAAATCCCGTCATTGCAGTCTCTGTCCATTTGCTTTCCGAGAGATAAGTGTTTCCTTTCCCTGCTAGTCATTCAACTGGCTAACCAGCTTTAGTCAGCTGGACACAAAGGCCCCACCAGCACATATCCCGGTCTTATTCCTTCGGGTTTACACTAGATATGTGTGGTGTGAGGGTGGAACTTTAACTGATGGGGCGCAAGCCAATTGTGGTGATGGTTAATTGCAGGTGTCCTTTGGCTTCGGTCACTGTGACAGACTAATCTGAATCGGATGATGCCAGGCAACCATATAGGCCCAGCTTTAGCTGATGCCCTGCTAAGGATGGTTGACCGACAAGTCTCAGATGATCTTGCCAATAGCTTGTTCGTGTGTTGACAACATTTGGGATTTCATTGTTGTTAGACAATTTGACATTTTTGTTTTAGTTTCTTAAATTTATTCACCTGACAATATCCTTGTCTCACGAAATTGATTCGAACGGCAAATAAGGTTTTTTGGACATAGTGGATGTGTGTATTTGAGACAATATAGCTATCTGTTAGTCGTGAAGCAACACAAGGTGACAAAATGTACAATTATTCAGTTTTACTCCAAAGCTGTACAAATGTACTCTGGTTAAGAACCTATTCAAAGCCTATATAGAGAGCTGAAGGAATCAAGTAAACGGATCCTGGCAAATAGACCTTAAAATATGCACGGGAAAACACAGCATAAGGGACATGCGGAATGAGTCATCTGAGTGTTCAGAGGAAAGATTAGGCAGCAAATGATCTCCAACACTAACTGGAATCTGCTCTTTCTCTTACGAATGCAGCCGCACACTTACGCTTGGTGCAAACCGTAAAAGAAATAGACGTGTCTAACTGTTGTCTCAGAAGTTCATAGTCACAAAATCAGAATTATTTTGGTCAATAGCAGAACACTTCCCGAAATGGTCACAGTTACTGACGACACAACAAGCTGAAATCAATAAACCTTTTTCTGGAAATCACAGCTTGTGAAAACAGGTAATCAAGTACACCGAATAGCATATTCAAAATATTGTCGGGAGATCACAACTGTGAGGATGCGCAGTTGGTCGCAAAAGTGGTTGAAGCGGTCTACCAAATTAAAGTGGTGTTCTTGGCAGTTGGCTTGAATGTGTGGATGGTGATTCCCGTTCGCCTTTATTTGTGTCGTAGATAAACTGCGTATTTTAACACTGAAGCTGATGACAGTCATCAGAATAGCAACATATTGCGAGAGGTTCTCCTTTAGCGCCGGTGATTAATTGTTGTGACTGGTTCAATGGCCTACGAGTACGTAAACAGATAACGGAATAACGGTTAGTGAAATGGCCTATAAGGGAACGATGGTCAGCGTTAATGAACAAGGGACTACGGTGTATGCACGATTAGTTCGTAACTGCCCGACCAACCCAAACACCTGAGGCTAACGCATGAACACAGAAAAGATTGGCCTCCGGACAGAGTTCCTTTATATTACTCAATCCGAAGACAACACGGTAACAAAATAGATAATAATTAAAGGGTTTGCGACCAAACGGTAGACTAACTCAAAGGTGGACCAAATGATGGGCCGAACAGTACAGTGATGCGCGTAGGCGGGATTTAGGCGTGTGGGTGTTTAAGCGCGTAGGTGAGGTGTCAGAGATTTGGCATTTGGGTTGTAGGGTGAAGTGGCGCATGACTACGCCGACTATGAAGGTCACTCAGCAGTGTACTTTGTTGGTCTTTGCTACACAATGTTTTCGGGGAACTGGCGACTTCTTCGACATTAACAAAAACAACAAACACAGAAATTCAGACCATTCACATTGGGCAGCTGCGTACATTTAAAGTTATTCTAATGGCTATACAAAATATTCAAGCGTTTTTGGAAAAGTCTGGAGCAACATGCTTGAATGGGGCTTAACGTAATGACAGCATCAGCAACGCTGGTACAAATAAGCAATCGGGAAAGTCCTCGAGCCTGTTGTTAATGTAAAGCATCACAAAGTGGTCAAAGAGATGCGTTACGGTCAATTCTTCAGAAAGAACATGTTGGGTATAGCGCGATGTACGGTTGTGTAATCGGGTCTGCATAGGCTGATATTTGATTGTGAATATGGGCTGGTTATGCGATTTTAAATCGAGACAGACGCAAAGTTTGCGTAAGCTTACTTTTGAGGAAACTATTGGGATGTTCAATCAGACGTCAACGTTCTTAAAAGTCACTCATCAAGACAGTATGGCACAGCGATCAATCGGCTTGACTGTATTGCTTGAGACTTTTCTGTTCATTCCTTAACAGATAAGCCTTAGTATTTGCCTTGCAGTCACCGCCCCCTACCTTCATGTGCTGCCTTCTGGGATTGAGGTACTAGCTTCTTACTGGCTATTCAGAGAGCAACGCATATCCCTCGCTTAAGTTCGTTCAGACAAAGACAGGGTTAACTGCATCAGTTACCAGATTGGTTTGTCAGAGTTACCGAAGTCAAAGTATGGTCCGTATAAATGCCACAACGAGTAAGTTGCGCTGCATCGTTTAGGACTCTATATACATTTTGTGTACCCTGAGCAAAGTCAAATAAGTAAGTCTAAAACGGCTTATGAGTGGGGGTCTTTGTAGTCAATCTGGTTAGTGCCGATTAGCCAGAGGATAAACTTATATGACTGTGCACTCTTTTCCTTCCATGAACAAAACTTTAGACTAACTATAAGCTTTAAGTTAGGGAAGGAGGTATTCAACGAATAAAGTCAGGACAGTTACCTTATTCAACCGTAGACCATTGCATACTATATAGAGGTAAAAACAAATTCGGACCAATACACCATACAAAGCCTTCAACGTACACTGTACCAACAAAATTGACAGAGTGAAGTGCTAATGGACCCACGAAACTCCGGTATCTAAAGATGACAGTGGACTGTTCCCTAGAAGACCTGGATACCCTTTGCTAAAAATGAAACCAATATATAAATATGCAGTCGATTCATCCTGATTGTGGAAATAGTGTGCGTGTTCTTGGCTTTGTGGTACCAACTGCACTTTAATGACTGTATGTCAATAAACAACCTTCCTAGCAAAGCGTCATTTTTGGTCACAGAACTGCCAGTCCAGAACGGTGAACAGGCTTGCCATTGAATTCGCTGCAGCAAGTTTTGGTCATGTCACCTTTAGTTCTGGCGCCCATATCTATTTTGCCTAATGTACGTTAAATTTCACGGTCATCCAAACACTTCTCATTGAAATTTAGGATACCGGTTCCTAAAGTACTCTGGTAGGTCTAATTCAAGGCTGCATCGTCACGCACTGCAAGAGTGATTTGCAAACGCAGAAGGCATACTCATGTAACACCTTTGTATCACGGCTTCTGAAATTCAGCCTTTAGCTATCCATGAAATAACTGCTCCGGAATCAATTAATACGTCATCTAATGAACCTGTCTCAGCTAATCGGACATCAGCGTGGCCACAATACAGTCAGCATTTACTTGCCGAATTGTCTGAGTGTTCAGAACTACGCTTGACCATCAAACGTTGGTGTGCCATAGGTAGTATAGATGAAGACGGTTTAAATGCCGCACATTTTGATGACAAAACGTTCAATTCACACTACAAAACAACAGAGTGGACAACATCGTTTCGTTTTCATTTCCAAGTAATCGTATTTCAAAACTGTCATTTCAGGACGTTCAATAGTAGCGTAAACTCCTAACTCACTTTCAGTGACCGATCTGTAGATAGACTTCTATCAAACTACAATACCTGAGCGGTTTTTCGAAACGGAGTGGATACCATCTGTAACCACAACCCTCAAACAGGAGAGGAGTGAAAGAAGGACATCATCCTATCTTTCTTGATATTCAAGGTAAAATTGGCTGTCGCGGTCGTGGAAGCCCTGACCACTCCGAGCAGTTCTGTTTCATTGTATGCAGCTAACTGTTAGTGATATGCTGGTTCTACTAGCCTTCTTATAAGAGTACTCAGAGAACACCTTTAAAATCCTTTGGGGTTAAGAACGCGTCCCAGATTGAGTAAGCCACCTGGAACGGGTCACTTTTCAAAGCTGGATCATTATGCTCCAAAGTTTTCCTGGACAATCCACTCTCACCCGTGACTCTTATATTGTGCATTTACCTAAAACTTCTAAAACCTCTGCTAGGTATGAAGCATGAGAAATGTACGCTTTGCTGGTTCTCTGCGACAGCTTATTCACCGTTATGCAGTCAGCGCCAACAGACCAAGTCAGTGTTTGCTTCACGTCTTTGTGATGTTCACTGGTTGTGTGCACGGAACAGGTGGCTGGAAATTCTGGCGGGCATCTTTACAAACGAACCATAGAATTTCTCGCGTTGCTGGCAATCAGTCCTAGAGAGATCCGACTTACATTTTCCACTAGTCGCCTTACTTCCGCGTGGCTGATCAGTGGACAGAAATAAGTGTCGTGGAATGTCCTCCTCTGTTCCTTGTTGTCTAGGTCAACTACAGTAAAAACAAGCGTTTGTCTTCTTACGTATAACGTCTTGGATGATTGCATTAATTAGACAGCTTGAGCATTCCCGTCACTGAATATCGATTACGTTGTTGACTGCTGCCACAGTCAGCTTTCGTGAAATTACCACAGTCAATCAGAAATAGATATAAGAGCGCCTTTGAGACGAACAAAGAGGACTCATTGGAAAGTAGTTGTCGTATTTGAGTCCTCCAGTTACCTCACGTTTCACTTTAGTTACTGGTCAACTGACCTGTGATGGCAGTGTTCGCAAATGTGAGTAGAATAGTTGGAATTGGCCGGCACATGCTTCATATTGCACTCAGTCCGGCGCATAATCCGTATGGTAAGCCCTTCAGAACGTTTGGGCTATCCGTGCGTAAAGTAACGGGGTAAGTGGTGGCGACCGCATCGTGAATAAGTCCAGATAAGATATCGTTCTCACTCAAACTGAAACGCGTGTAGCAGATAACCAGCTCTTCGGTAACATACAGCTGCCATAGACGGTAACCGTTTTTATTGACTGTACGAACACTGTGAGCCGAGTCACTCTGAGAGCTTGTTACATATTCGTAATTTTAGCTAACGGAGGAAAATAACTAATGTACTGGAATCACAAAAATAACAGCATTAGTCATAAACCTTGTGAAAACGTTGGTGAGTAGTCGATATCAACTGCTAAAAATCTCTCAACTTAGTTCCGGGTTTGTCTATGTGTAAACGCCCAGCTGAATAGTGGATGACTGAAGATGATATCTGATGAATGCAACTAAATGGCTGTACCAGGTTATACCGGAAGGTAATGATGTGTATTTCGAGAGACCCCAATATGGGATGAGGATTGTATCAAACAAAGTTTCCGTTAAAAATGTTCCTGGAGGTTTTGAGAAATGAGGAAGAAGTACATTAACGAATTGATTACGGAAGACGTCACCACAAAGGAATGGATGTTTCAGAAGAGAAAACTGAGGTCTTCCGGCAACCAACCAGGGAAAGTAACTGATGCTCGAAAAATCTGTTATAATGGCCTGTAGGCCTCCTTAGATAAAGTGAGCAAGTAGTTTGAAATAGGGGAAGAATTTGAACGCTTGTAGGTGTTCCTTTGACCTGATGCATGGATGGTATTTGTTAGTGAGTAAACTTGCTAATCTTGTCATGTCGACATTAGTAACTTCGTATTTAATACCTCAATTGGGTTTGATATTTTGCGACTTTTCACCCTGGATTCAAAGTGGTAATTTGGTCTGGATAAAGGGACGAACTCGTATATTATATGCTGGGCGCAGTTGACGGGTCTAGCTCAGCCAGCATGCCTGGTGTTGGTGCCAACCTCTCTCTCACCCTCTTCCACACAATATGCTGCTCAAAATTTGACATGGTCACTGGTCACGAATATACCAAAGAGATCTCATCAAGTTCGCTTACAAACGTCAACACCTTCAGAGATCGGGAGCGAATCAAGAATAACGCAGCATATCGAACTTCGTCCCCGTTACACCTGCTACACCGTTCACGCTCCTACCACGGAAGGACTTTTGATTGGGATGTTTGAACAACTCCATCTAGCAAACAAATTTCAAGTTAAAAACTGGTCTGATGTCAAATCATCCCCTTGTCATACGCCGCAGAATTCCACTGTTTCAGTCGGTGATTCACATCAATCACGTTCATTTCTACTGCAATATCCAGATATTGGTGATTTTAAACAATTTCTTATATAGATTTATCAATCGTTCGTAGTCGGTACACTACTACTTACACTATGTGTATGCTTTTTTATTGGTTTCGTTAACCTTATTGTAATAATGCTCGAATATGTTGGATATAAAACACGATTTTTCGGAAGTTGTTGAAAGTGGAAATAACACGCAGTGATCACGTCATGCTGTCACTTAAAGCAGTTTCCGGACAGTCAGAAGAATGAAGCTGAGATAGGGATTTATTGTTTACATGGAGACAGGGTCATGAGTGTGAATGCACTCTCATCAGATTTATATACCTTATGGAATGTCTACCAGAAAACCGAATTGGGCGATTGATTGTAAACATCACGACATCTGAACACTTAATTACAAAGATGCGATTGTGAGCTGCCACAAATGCAATGACGGTTAATCACATTGATTTAAATGCTCGGTAGTTGTAACGTGATAGCAAGAGAGACCAAAAGTTAGTGTCCATATTTCAGGTTCTCTGAGATTGTGAGATAATATCTCTTGGTTAACGTCTACATGCGCATCACTGCAGTTCAAGAAGCCCACGCTAATGGCTACTGAGCTTCCACAAGGCCGGTGGGAAAACGGCATGGACTAGAAAGGGGAGAGCATCAACTGTTAAGTGTGAGCAAAAATGTAAGAACCTTTTAAAAACGCTCGACCAGGCCGATGAGTCGTGCACAATCTAAGCGTTGAAATCATTCAAAAGAAATAGCTTGTCGCTTACAGGCGTCGAACAAATCACACTGCAGTGCCTGTGCCTATTTGGTAATCCGTATCATACTATTGATTTTCTCATGAGAAAACAAACACCACCGTTAAATCAACAACTCTGTGGGCAAGCCCCTATGGGTAAGTTTAGAGGTGGCACATCGCTTGAAATTATGGAAAAATTGCACCAAATCCAGTTTGCGATTGGGCGAGTAAGCTAAAAGACAAAGGTAATAAGGCTTTCAAAATGCGTACAACCACTTCTGTCATATGTACCCCTATCCAGCCTACACCCTCCTCGTTATTAAAATCTAATTAGAATGAAAATTTCAATTCTTACTTGGTACCAGCATACAAGTTGACGTTGACTTTGGGGTATCCATTGGATTTCAGCTGTCTCACTAAAAGGGTGTTACCGATCTGTGGTAGAAGACCGTGGAACAAACTCTGCATATCATATACATTGTCAATCTGAAGAATAATACTAGTTTGACGATGAGCACTCACATCCGAGCGTTACAACTCACGTACTTGTCTTCTTGTATATCCCGCAGAAATATCTAGCGCTGCTGGACCAAATCAGATAACTCATTTTTGAGATCATCACCCTAGATAACCTCAGGTACCCCATTAACCTCCAGCAAAAAGTGTTGGTCATTTTTTTCTCAGTCTGCTCATCAACAAGTATGTTTCTTCAACAGAATCAGGTGAGCATGACCCTCTAGTAAGTTTTATCGTTTGTTCTCAATTAGGACAATTAAGACATCATCGTTAGTTTTGATTGCAGACCAGTGATTTAAAGAAGGAAAAGTTGCACGCGGAACGAAATTGGAAAGCGGAGGGAGAAAAAGTCTGAGTAGTCCACTTCCTTGAGGGATATTTATTCAAAATAAAATTGTTGTTTTTAAAGGTTTGGCTTCTCTAGAAAATAAATGAGAAGTAGTACATACATCGTCGAAAAATATAATCTCCAAAGCACCAATATGGTTGTTGTTCTCTTTAGAATGACTGGTGTTTCAGCCTTGGGAAAATCAATCCCTGTGGTCCAGCGAGCAAAACCGCTTTATCTTGCAGGATCCGCCAAATTAGATTAAAGCTTACTGTCAGCACTGTAGTATTTTCTAAACCTTCATGATGGTCATAGGGTTTCGTAGACCTTATGCTAAGTAGTGCAATACGGAGTTAGAGTCGGTTATTTACAGGTCGCCAGCCGGAAACATCGCTGCCGTTGTTCACAATTAAATTGTCAACCACGTTGGTTTTAAAATTAAAGTCTAATGTCAAATTCAGTCAAAAATGCTTGCTTACATCCTCATCCATTGAGTTTATCAAGCAAGAGAACTTATTCTGTTAGTTAAAAGAAAACTACTGGCCGTGTACCGGTTTTCAGCAAAAACAAAGTCCAGTTTCACACATAGAAAAGCATTAAGAGAAAACTGGCTGACGATCCTGACCTACAGACATTTCTCGTGATTAATACAGCGTTAGGTGAGATAGCGGCTAATCGAGCTCAGTGGCGTGAATGTTGTCGTTTTTTGGCCGAGTTGTCTGTGAAGTGAGTAAATTTGATGATGCGATGCAGTGAAAGCTGTAAGCAAGCAAGCTGGTTTGCTGATGACTTCTTGCTTTCAATTATAGCTCGTTTGTTTGTTTGCAAGGTGTGGTCACCTTGGTGTTGAGTGTTTGACTACGGACGTAGCTATTTTTCAGTGGTTTAGTTTTCCCCTTCCCTATTATTTGTCCTCTGTTTCTTTCTTTACAGGGTTTGTTTTCTTCTCCTTCATGGTTTTGTAACAGTTAGGCATTAGTGTGAACCACTAATTTGTTGCTGTCTGTAATGATGACGATGACACCAAATAGTTGTGATCACTCTCTTGTAGAATGGACATGCGGATCCTCATCCATACTTATACAACCAGACCCGAACCAAATCCGACATCTGAGCCTGTTTTTCAGTCCGGATAGTGCGTAGAAACTGGTGAATGGTTCTTTAACTAGAGTAACAGTGTTAATTGCAGCAATAGTGGGAATCTTTTGGGGGAAAATGTGTGCCGTACTGCCGTTTGGTGTGAAGTTGTTGTTCTGCTGTTCCAAGTTGCGCGGATTTATGCCTGAACAAACGTAACAGTCATTACCGATGGAAGTACCGTGAAGGGTGTTGGTTTCACCCTCTGTTACTGATCCAAGTCCTCGCCAGCCAATCCAGGTGATCAAGTTTTACGTTTGTCTGCTATGTTGTTTCAGACTTAGTGCTGACCAAACGAGAAACAACCGGGATCTGGTCGCCCCACATGCTCATATCTAGGTTGGTCTGCTGCATGCACGGATAAGTTTTTTGACGATCCTTCCGAAATCAGTGTGACCGTGGGCCACGGTTTTCGCCACAACCACAAGTAAGCTGATACAATAGACGAAAGGCAGAAATAGTTGTTTGACCACGATCGGATGCACGGGAGACGATATTATGAGTGGGAAACAACAACCACAATTCATTTTGGTAAACAGAATCTAAGGCTGGTTGTAACTTTTTCATAAATCGGTTGCTGTGTGGTCGCCTTCCGAGATGAACTTCGAACGAATTTTCCTCTTGAAAGCTTTCCCACTGGTTGCTGGCGACAGCTTAAGGTGGACAGTTTCGGACAACCATTGGTCACTAAACGTCATTAAGAAATTTGGCTCTTCTTTAATGATGTCAGGTAGACATATTACTTTACACATTGGAACCGTTTTGCCTGTACACGTACTGCAAACGTTCGCTTGGCTGAGTGGTCTAAACTGGTTAGTGGCTTTAACTCTCGGACTTCAGTGTAAGTTGTCGACTTCTGCTCTCTGTTTCATTGCGCTGATATGACCTCGTTAGGTTGGATAACTCTGGGGACGCTACTGAAACCCCTTTAATCTTTCAAAGGCAGCACTGTATGAATGTGTGCATAAACTGAGTAACCTATTCTTGATCGCCGACCTTTCAACGCGATGACGTAAGGTGGCTATTGAACTGTATACTGACATGATTAAACTCGTTATGACACTATGCCATCTGTCTCACCACATCATGCTATCCACCCTTCTATTCATCTCTCTCCTCCTCTGGAGATAGATACGCAAGTGACGGCTGGACCGAAGTAACAAAACACTTTTGTGTGGCCACAATCTACATAACGATGCCAGTGTGTCACAAAACGCGTTCCCAGTCCAACCAAAAGCAACACTGGACTCCAGTTTCCTATTCGCTAAAGGCAGTTGTCGTCTGCACTAATGGTTTCATCAGGCCGACTACCTCCGCGGAGAATTTTCAACCTGTCCGAATCCTGAAAATGAGTTATCAACATAGGATATCTAGTTTTTATTGCAAGTGTAAATTTAAATGCTAGTTTCGACTCAATGCTGTAGGTTATCTGCCAACAGTCTGCCAAAATTCAATGGATTTTATCGTCTCCACCACCGATCAATTTTTAAAGTGCACAGACAAGCTCTAGTTTTACTGAACGCAGACTGCGTTGATGTCAGACGGTAAGTTTGTGTTCTAAATAACTTTCTTCGTCAGTGTCTGAAGGCTCGTCTCAGTGAACTCGGCAGTAGTTATCACTGCTTTCAGTCCGATCTGACAATCACAGGGGGTGTTGTAACTGCGTACACCTGGCCACTCATCCTCCTGACCATTGGTTTGCCATCCGAAGTAATTTGAATTTCCCTGTCCACCGGCTTTCTACTATCTAGTCACAGAGTGAGCATACGGTTCAGCCCGGCGAATCTGATTTCATTCTGTCCAGTGTGCAAACTTTTCTAACGTTTCATGTTCAAATACTTCACCGATTTTGTATGTTGCATCCTCTGTGTCTTTATATTTCAGCTCATGTGAGCAAGCGTCAGCGAGATCGTTTTATGTGCACGCATACACAGTTTACACCGCGTACCTTTTGCATGCAATTCCATACCCCATAGTGGTCAACTAATGGTTCTGTACGAGGGGCTAACAAATTAACCTAAACACAAACCCTATATGGACCGCTGTTCTATTGTATGAGCTAGGCCGTCCCAGTAATTGTGAGACCACATGCTTTATTCACGTGTTCGGACTAGGTTTTTAATTAACCCATCAGGACAAAATCTGGTGCATTTTATCAAAAATATTCGGTTGTCACAATCGATTAACAACCAGCGCATTCTGTCTTGCGTTTGCAAGTGGACCATTTCTGGACGTAAATTAGCGAAGCACCACTAGATTTACAAATTTACGCATCAGTTAATCCCCACCTACGAAGCCGAAATGACACGCAATCAGGCGGACGTT
This sequence comes from Paragonimus westermani, assembly GCA_008508345.1. Classification (NCBI taxonomy): domain Eukaryota; kingdom Metazoa; phylum Platyhelminthes; class Trematoda; order Plagiorchiida; family Troglotrematidae; genus Paragonimus; species Paragonimus westermani. The sequence continues at coordinate 115,290 of QNGE01001397.1, read as the reverse complement.
GCCGGAAATGTTGATTTATTCATTTGGCGGTAGAATGGACGGATTTTCACAAGGTGAATTTAGGGGTCGGAGGCAAAGTTATCGTTCTACCAAGTTTGAGAGTCAAGTGCGGGGAATTTTATGTATAATGAATATGTCGTTGATTCATTCAAGTGCACTTGAATATTGTGGTTTGGAGCGTAGAGTGAAATGTTTCCACTGAGTTACATTGTCAATAATCTTTCTGAAGTATGCTGCACGACGTTAACAAATTGAAAATCTATATGCTACAAGTCGAATATTATTACGTGAAAATGGGCTAGTGCATATTAGTCGCTTAAATAATTGCGTATTCAGAAAACATCAAAAATATCTGTAGTTCAGTGTGACTTTCACTTACCATAGAATGTTTGGGATTTATTAGGAAAACACAATGTGAGGGAAACTTCACTCACGTCCTGTCAGCAATTAACGAACTGTTCAGAAGATCTCTGTAAATTGTACTTGGTGGAAGCTCCAAACAGAGAACCGTGGATTTTAGGTTACGTATCGGTTGGTGTTACCCTTCTCGAAACAGTCAAATAACTGGGACAATACTCAAGATACTGTGTGCGCGAGCACTTAAATATGGCAATTTTGTCAAATGTTTAATTTAAAGTTAATAATACGTTGTTCAACTGAGTTGTTTCGAGCGGACTCAAGCTGTGGTAACAAGGTCATTCACTGAAGATGAATTTTGCAAGAACAAACCTGGATGATCATGAGTTTCTTTTAGAAGAACTGATGGGCGATTCTGTTTACATGAAAAATCTGCAATCAGATATGAACACTATTCAAAATGAATTCACTAAAACATTTACTACAAGTTGGCAAACAGCGCTTTGATCAGCAGTCTAGATCCGCAACAGATAACCATAGTTATGGATCTAATCATTCCGTTCACTTTTTTGTTTCATCATTCCATTAGATTTCAGTCTTAAGAAATGGTACTACTATTTCTACCGATCCTGTTCGGGAAGTAAAATGATGGTTCTCTCAAAATATGGCTCCCGTGAACAGGTCTGACAGGCCGTATGATCCCTAATTTATGAAAGAAACACCCTTTCTTTCCGTGACCTCTTTTCGGGTCATTTGTCAGTGGTTACCATATTTTGCTTAACCCCGTTTTGGGTGTGCAGGCATTCTTATCGGTGTACTGGCAGATCATACTGACTTTTTAAAGCAGTTTTCGACCGCTGTTTATAGCATACGGTCAAAACCTGGTGGTGGTTACTGTGGCTCACTTGACAGTTATGTCTTCTTCCTCTTCCGTCTTCTGCGTCAAGTCGGTTTCTTCTGATTTTTCTGTTAGTCAGCTGCAAATTCCAACAAGTTAGCTAGAATGCGTATCTGTTAAAGTAGGTGTGAAACGTATAAGATTGAAAATTGTCTCTGTACTTACACCCAAATCGATACACCATGACCAACTTTATCTTTCCGCATGTGTTGACACAAATCAAGTTCATCCTCTGTTTGTGTAGAAAATATCGTCTTCTGCTTTCCATCATTACACTACTTCCTTCAGTGTAGTGTGCACTGAATTCACAATACTAGTTGCTGACAGTGGTCACTATGTGAACTAATCACATTTCCCTGACTATGAGATATTTATACTTACAGTTTAACAATGACCTTTCGTGTTTGGTGCCGTTTCATAATCATATGACTCATGTTGCTAAAATTGGAAAAGTTATGAACCAGCCGATTAAAAACATTTACCCTGATATCGATAACCGGAGTCATGATGGCTAGGAGAATAGTATGGACAGCGGACAATTGGTCACTGTGCATATCACTGAGTTGATCGCCTCCGACCGGACCAATCAAGTGAACATTCCAGAGAACCGTAATGGACTGACCACTGATCAAATGTGAGTAGCCGGTGGTTAACGGTGTAGTAGGCGTAAGAAAATTTCACCCCACCTGTTTGTAGAGTTTATCACATGATGTTTTTAATCAAAGTTATAAATGAAGAGGAACATTCGACACTTGCTAAATCGAAGTCACTCATGACAGCAAACGGTCTCAGTAATCCAATAACATGTCTGTTTTACTGGTATACATAAAGTATTGTGGACAGCGTTTGAATTTGACAATGGGAAGATTGTTAAACTTCGCGACCGAAATTAAGTTGAGAATAGTTCACATTTCTAATGGTATGTGGTGTTAGCATTCCTCTTCTTCACTCGTATGGGACTGTCACTGAGAGCGGGGTAGATAATCATCTTGATAGCCTGTTGTATAAAATGTGATCCGTACGTAGAAAGTGAGATTAACTATAAAAAGGTGTCCAGCCCGTAATGCATCCATGCAATTATCTAAGAGTGTTTCAGTTGATGGCGTGTAACATAAACAAGCCTATTTTAGACTGCTATACAGTCACAAATATAAAACAGTTCCAATATAAAATTCCAGTGTCCCATCCAGTTCACTCCGAATACAAGGGCCTTGTGTACTCACATATCATATACTGTTACAGGGAAGTTATGAAGTCACTGATAAAATTCTGGTGACTTTCAGTGACACCTTAAAGCATTTTCACACTATCAGATAGATTGAGTAGCATCCGATACTACTGATAAAGTTACAACAACTAGCGTAGAGGGGGCTAACTGAAGTACTGCTCAAATTTCAGGGCACAAGATATAACATTTTTAGTGTTTCGTGGTCACAAGCAAAACGTAGCGTTTCAAAACCAGCAAAATACCTCATTATGTGCATGCGACCTACTGTGATAATTATATGCTAAATGTTCACATGAACTCAAGTGGTCAGATGTGAAACAAACTGGAATTTAACTAATGGAGTCTACAGTGATGGAATTTCAGTTGGCTGATCACACGCCCCAACTTATTCCAACCCAGATGTCAGGCAATCGTGATCGTTGCCAATCGGATTGGAATTAAGCAATTATTGTAGACTACGCCACAGTCCCGAGTCTTGATGTATCCCAAAACCAAGCGATTAAGAGCAATGGGTGTAGTTATCTCGGTCACATCACTTGCCGTCAACTCTAGAGGTCGATGACAGCCCTTTACATTTGGGGTCACAGACCACAGCATGTAAGTGTTTGCACATGTGCATACTCCATTAGGCAGCTGAACCAGCTTCTATAAGTAAAAATTTCTGGTACTACTGTGCCTCCTACGCGTTTACTTCACCCCAGGACGTCTGTCCAACAGAAAGAAGCCTATCGTTATTCATGCATCGTTGTTCTGGCAGCGGCGTAATTGCTTGCTTCATGTCAAAGCAGATACAGGGTCGTAGGTTGACGACACCGGCAGGTAAATCACACCCTAGTCACTTATTAGTAGCGTACCACCGCCTAACTTCTCTAACCTGTTTGTCAGACCTAACGTAACAGAATAATCTAAGGAGAAAACGTCAGTTTATTGGTAATGAGCCCCTTAGTTCGTTTTCACATGATCGACTGTTAAATAAAATACGAAAAATGCAAAATGAATTTTGTGAGAAAAGTGTTTCAGAGTAGTAACTTTCAGTTCAGTTCGGCTGTGTTGTATCATTCCATTTCTACATCGTACACCAACAGGCGGAAGACCGGTTATTGTAGGATATACTGTTTAACTTTTGTTTCAAGCGCATTGACCCTACTATCAAAGCGTAGGTAATCATAGATACAAGCCATCTCATATGTATGGAATGTTGCTTTGGGAAGATAAATAATCGTATGACGGTTCGTGTTCCATTGCAGACTCTTCGGGAAATAAGTTACACGTCTGATCACGTCGACTTCGTGGGGGCAATTACATGTATGCTGCATACTGGTGCAAAATAACCCACTTGTCATGGCTAAGGTCACCAGTTTCGAAAAGATTGCTTTTGGACTGACTACTGTGATCAAAGTGTACTCAGTATATACTCAACATCTGATATGCTAATTCAGTGAATAATCCATTAGTGAAATTAGGGAGTATAGACAACTGAAATAATGGGACTGGTTCCTCGTTGACTAAACAGTTGTGTTATCTTTGAAATCTCTTAAACAAAATGACGTGGTGCGGCCTTGGAAATATCTTGGTTTAAGTGAAATTTGGTTTGCACTAATTGCCTCACTCTTCCCATCAATTTCTCGAGGGAAATATGGTGCTCTGTTAATCGGACTTGTTCAATTAAAGAATCGTGAATTTTGTTTTAGGTAACTGCACCAAAAATGACTGATTCTAACAGTAATATTTACTTGATAACTACTCCGTCAAACTTGTTAGTATCAGCTTAGCCATACTAAGTCTGCTGTCTACGTTTTCAGGATTTGGCAGCGTGCAAAGTTACGTTTTATTCCAACTGTAATAGGTTTACTACTTTGTGGTATTTGATAGTAGTGCAATCTGACCGATCATAAACCTGTCCAACTGGGTTACTGTCTGGTGATAAATCGTGTTATTAGCAAAAATTCTTGTACAGTTTCTCCAACTACGCAATACCTTTCTAGTACACAACTTCAAAGAAGGAAACTAAAGATGTAGCGTTACCATCGATGAACATCTGTCTGTAATACATAACATTTCACGCTAAATAACTTCGGAAATGAGAAGAAGGATGAAGGCCGTAGACAGAACACGCTGGAAGATAGTGAGGTGCTTATTCCTGAACCGAAAGAACTGTTCTACTGGGGTCAACAAAGTGTGTAACGGCTTACAGTTTTGAACGTCCCAATCGAGTTGAGCTAACAAACGGCCAGTATACAAACTGATTACTTGCCGTGTCGTCGGAAACAGTGGTCCATATTTCGTCTGGGATATAAGTATTTTCCATCATTTGTTCATTTTGTTCCGCACATCGTGATCTGCGGAAGTTCGTTGAGTTTATTCCGTCGCGGGGACTCATGTTGCAGGTCCACATACGTGTTTGGACTCCAGTGCATTTTTCCGTTCCACCTGATGAGTCAGTGTATAAGTGTGATTCGCCTAGATTTGAATAGTCTGCAGATATAGGGCAAAATTCACAAGATCATCACGACTTCATGATCTGTCATGTAGTTCAGGATAAACGAAGTAGGGATAGGCTGGAACTATCCCTAGAAATTCATCATCTGTGGTTGATAATTTGATTGACTGCTTGGCGAGTCTTTCGATTTTAATCCGTCTGTTTCCATTCATTAACAAAAATTTAAGGATTTAGATTATCACAAATTGACCACCTCTTACAATTGATCACAGCCTTCCCATTCAGACAAGCCTTTAAACTAGCCCACTTCGAAAGAAAACAACAGACTCTAGTTTTGTCCCAATTAGAGGTTTCCAGCAGTGCTTGTCCTAATCCGAACTGGGATTTTCACTTTGACCCTCGTGTTCTTGAGACCAGCCTGGTAACCATGTAGCCAATAACGTCACAATAAACAGAACCGAAGAGTCATATCGAACCGCTGCAAAAGTTCTTATCATGGGTTATCAACTGGATTGGACAGAGGGATTATTTTTATTTTCCTTACGGGATGATCGGGAAGGTTGAATACTGTTCACACGAGGTTGTGTTTGTGCGTTTGGGTGTGATCATTCGGTGGTGTTCATTGTGGCATTGTCGGCATCATGGTGACCATGCTGTTCTTACAGGCACGAAGGCCAGATGGTCACTTCCGGCTCGGATGAGGATACGTACAGCTGACAGCCTAAGAGCGAAACTCGAACCTGTTGTTGTCTTCCAAAATGGGTCAGCCAAAAGGCTTCTCTGAATGCGAAGGCTGCGATCAAGTGTGGGCAGTGTTCAAGTAGTAATGTGTTCTCCTACATGATTACCTTATGGGTCACTACCAGGTCATATATTTCAGCGCTAGAATGGATGCAGTAGTGCAAAACAGTGTCGTATCTTGCAGGAGGCAGATTCGTTTTCTCCGATTTTCCTTGTGTCGTGAGAAAAACTCACTCAGCTTTAAACCGCTCGCGACGTGCAAACAGTATCGTATGATAAACTCAGTTTTCCTGTTAACTCACGCTACTTGACCACCACAAGTGTATTATTTAAAGCCCGTCAAATCAGAAATTTCAACGTAATCCCTGCCGTTTTCCACCTACAGCGACTTTCATCTTACTGTTGTAGTTGTATGAAATGTGTTTCATATTCATCGTTTCCATATTGATTGCACGTTTGTTTCCAGTTGTCATTTCTTCGGAGTTGGCTGTAACCCAGATGATTCTATAGTCTTCTCCGATATCACTGCGGGAACTTTTGTAAACATCTAGAATATCCTGTTCATGTCTACGAAATTTTGTACTACTGGTCACAAAATTTCACGATTTAATTGTAGTAGCATTCTCTCCATATATTTTATCCGTTACTTCAAGTTAATCTATGAAGCTTCATTTCTTTTGTTTCTGAAGAAAATTCTAGAAGACAGCCGATACTTTATTGCCTGCCCAAAACGATTTCCATTGTTCTAACAAGGATACATTTGTATGAAATAAATATCACCTGAACTTGACATGCAGTATCAAACAAGTAATTACCAGATTACTCAATGAGACAGTTGAGCAGTTCGGCTCAGATTAAACTGCTACTTGCCGGTAACCAGAATATCGCTCAACAATTTAAATGATTTCTGTGACTTGAAATCGTTGAGAATTCTTAGCCGTGTTGTCATCAACTGGAGTTAACATGATAGTTTCTGTTTTCTATTGAGGAGATCGGGTAACTTGTGCTTACTAACAAGCAAATGCAAGTGAACGTTTCACATATATAAGTATAATTATGTGGTAAAGAATACAGTAGTCTGCATCGTTGCCTCAAAAGCTAGTAGGAGTTTGAATTTTGGCATTGGCCAGAATATACACTACCGACGAGTCCTAGCCAAAGCTGATCTCGAGTCTCGTGCCTGTTTTCGAAAAAGTTAGACTGCGTTGTTTATGGAAACATAAAAATTGCGTTTAATTGTAAGTGATTTTCAATCCAGGCTGACCAAAAATCCCTCAGTACAATACAGTAAAGAGCTGTTTGCTTGCTGGTTGCCAAGTATTTTGTGGAAAGTAGTTACTTACTTTGACATATCTGACAATCCCGATTGATAATGTATTGTATTTAAGCGGACAACTTTGTTTGACTTTGTGTGAGGAGTTAAACGAAGTGCGACATAACTTGTGAAGTTTAATCCACCATACTTATGAATATTCTGACTGTGTAGGTCAAAATTCGTGCACCTCAAAATGTGTTCAATGGATTTCCATGACATTATGCTTTCTGTAAGAAAGTCTTCCAAACAGAATTATACCCAGGTTAGAGAAATGTTTAGCAAGAACGCTATGATCTATATCCAGTCCCAGTGACAGTGCAACGATATCCCCTATACTCAACAAAATCAAGCATCCACGTCCGCTGAATTACATTTCCACCTCAACACAAATACCTTACATCACCAGACGTCATCGGTCAGCATACTTGCTCCTGTTTCCTTGACCGTGTTTGGTGACTGGGTTTCTTCACCGTGCATTCCACCTGTGGTTGTTTGGTACCACATTTCTAGTCAAATCCGTCCTCTTGCTCTCTTGTACTGTGCTTTCGCTGTGTGAAGTTTTGTCTGTTTGTTTTCAAGTGGGCAAAAGCCTGTAAGTGGATTAAGCGACGAACTACGGTTGCAACTTTTTGCGTGCGCAGATGAACACGAGATAGATCAACCATTAGAATAGACGAAGTGGGTGTGAATCTGTTGGAAATACTGAGGATGGCCAAGTAGATCTGCCGATTTACTTTCGGCAAAAATAAAAACGGATTAACCCGTAATTTGGCCGGAGTTCTTTGTGGAACAATGCAACGGATAATGCCGAACTAGCCGCCAAAAGATGGTTTTTGGAATTTGTGTATAAATGATTACTACGTACTGCCTTCTCTATTCTGAAGATGTTACAAATGTTATCAAGGAGTGCAGTGTGAAATTATATATTTTTTAAAAATTAATAAGCAGTGTTTCAGGAAGACTTACATGCAGTCAGTCAAGTAGTTAGGTTCTGTACCATTCAACCGATTACTGAAAGAGTTGAGAACTCTAACAAGCAGAAATGCCACATACGAAAACTTGAAGGCTGGGTTCCCTTTTGGCCACTTCCTCATAGCAGATGGATATGCTGTGATGTGCTAACACTTCGTTTACTCCTTTCGGTTGCAGACGTAAATGCAAAGGTTATATGCATCATATAAATGAGTACAAACAGTGACCGGACACATCTACAATCACAAGTATTAGGCAGTCGTGGCCATGGCAACCCAGTAAGTTACCCTAGCGCGCACAAAAATAAATGATGAGGTAAAATAAGCATTGATTTTAGCAGAAATGCTAGTAACTTAAGCTTTTGATTACGGAGTATTATCTTGATTGAGTTTTTCTGGATCAACTTGGTGGTTTGTTATCATGCAATATTTAGTAGCCAATTGTGTTTGACTTTTAGCAGCAGGGTCACCAAGCTGAGGGTTGTGCGTCCTAATTTATTTCAGTCATTTCTATACGTATTCGGAAACCATGAAAATTCTTCCCGTTATTCTCAGTGGGAAGCACTAGTTTAACTCTCCAAGGATAATGTAACGTAATGTGGTGAAAAATGATTATCTCACAGAACGTCAGAGCAAAAGACAATGAGGACAGCTGGATTTTATTAGCTATTACAAATTTTCATGATGTCGAAAGTGAAAACTCAATTCAGCAATGAACGAACAAATCGCGCTTAAACATAAGAACATACTAGAAGTGTGGATACACTACTGTGTTTCAGGAGAGTGGACGAAACGGTGCCATCTTTTGCTTTTGTGGTTGTGGTTTTCCACAGGGACGACGATGGAAAATGTTCCAGGTTGCAATAGAATTTGCAAAAAATCACTAGTGTACAATCAACTGTCAGATCGTTTCTAGGTCACTCAAAGAACGACCGAGACACATGAGAGTCTAAACTCAGTGGGTGCATACGGAATTACTCTCACTTTGCGCTTGCAAGTGAGAAAGGAACGCTGGCTGTGGAGAACATAGACAAGGAGTTGCAGAAACCAGGAGAAGAGAACAGGACTGGGTTGCACAACAGACTGAATTTGACTTCGATTACAACACCTTTGAAGGAGACCATCCGATGTAAGTGAAACGTAGAGTATTACAGCCTGCTCATGGCGTTGTGTTATTCTCGATCCATTTATTAATGACATGTTAAACACCGCGCCGAGACTGTTTGATTTCATTCGCATTAATTTTGGTGAGAATATCTTACAAGTGGATCTGATGAAATTGTGAGTCTCATTGCAAAAAAACGAGTACAGCGTGATCACATTTACCTACTGGTTGGTTCGAGTCGCCCACTGTTAGATGTGCCACCGTTTGACCCTTATATGCTGTCCTCCGAATGTCAGACGGTCGAATAGATATAGATATCAGGTTCAAAAACTCATCAGTTGAGTGAACTCAGTTTGTCCACAGAACTTAGCATTGGGCATATGAATTTCCACTTTTACAAATGTCTGTTCTATATATATCACAACAGAAATGCGTCTGGTCCCTGCCATGGCAAGGATATGCACAACTGACGAGCTCTAACGAGAGCGAAACTGGAATCTGATAGTTCTTTTTGAAAGGGTCCGACTGGAAATTCTCTGGGAATGCGACAATTGAGATCAATTGTGGGGATGTTCAGACTATGTGAATAAACAAAAATACCCTACGACTCATCAGAGCAGAATACACCAAAACTATTGAATCAAATGAAGCAAAATGTTAACATTGAAGCAACTACTTTTAAGTGGGCCAGAGTGATCGTCACGAATATCCCGAGAATGTATGGACTTTTCAACTTTCATGAAGGCAAGCTACCATTACGCCCGACTTTTGACAGGAAAAATTGACCATATCAAAGTTAATCCAGATAGTCAGTTCAAAACAAGAATAAGTCCATCCAGTCTGAAGGTCACGTTTGGGCTGATGAATTTTCGTCTGCTTGCACGATATCAAAATCACCAAATGCCGTCGTAATATTTCACAAAACTTTTCACAAATAAGGCGCCTAGATAAGCCATAGAATACCTGCGCAACTGCGCTGAAAACAATCAGACGGATGTTGGTATTTTAGTTGATAATTTGCAAGAAGTAGTGTTGTTCTGCACATAAAACCGTAATGACCATGACCTAAGACTTTGTATGGACGATTACTTTGTATAAGCGCCGACCAGTATGAATGTTTACCAAAGTTTTGTTCGTTTTTTCTTTTATTCTCTAACCTCCTGTTGTCAAGCTAACCATTTTGGGAGAACCATTGGATCGCTGTTGGACAAGATACATAATCACCTTCCGAGATGACTCTGTAGTGATGTGAAGAAACCCCTCTCGAATGCTACTGATTAGAACTTGATTGACGTCAGTCATTAAATCAGGGTCAACAGAACATTTGAAATTATTCACTAAGTGTCCCACGTCCATTCCTGAGTACCCAGAGCAACACCGTTGTCGAAAACAGGGGCGACCGATATCAGACTGTAAAAAACTCACTTGTGTCCAAAAGAAATTCGTGCAGGCTTTACACCTCCCGCAGCCAAATATGGGCGAAATTCTAAACGTTATTCACCCAGCACACGAAAACATGTGGTAATCTGGTGTTTCGCCTAAACACTGCACACACCAACCCAAGCAAACGAGTCAGTCTTCGGTTAGACTGATACACAGGTACCGTGGCTATTGCCATTCCGTATGATGGTGTTCTCGTTTTTTCAAAAGTCAAGTGAATCCCTTGCAACTGTGTGTGGGGGGACGGGGGAAGAAATGCCAAAACCAGTTGACTGAAACCTTCAATCTATCGAATACTCTGAGTATAGTGACAAGACTGGACACTGGAATGGTTAAGTATTGTCTGACCTAATGATAACACTATGTCGATTGAAATTTGCTGAAGAGACATATCGAAACACAATAATCAGTTGCTCATCAATGAAAAGAGATGGTTGGATTCACCTATCGACCAAAAATTGTTCAGTAAATGCAGGGATGTTGACGTTGAAGCAAATTACTTGCCTTATTACACAAGGTGGACGTTAACGTTTACTGAATATATTGCAGCAAATTACTTTGAGTGATTCGCGAACTCCGCCTTAGGGGTTTTATCGCTTTGCTGGTATAAGTGACCAATACATCGTTTCAAGCCATTTTTGTATGCTATTTGACTTCACTGGGGTAAGATAGAAACATCTGCCTTTATCTTGGGATTAAGTTTTCTCCGGATGGTTATGTAAAGGAACAAATTCAGTTTCCTTCTCTTATCTGTTCCACCAAACCCAAGCAATGACATCTGGTCTCATCAATGTGCAATAGTTCTCGTCAACACAGTTGACTAAGAGAAACCTGTTTTTGGTAGTAGTTGTACTCGGAAATGTTTGTTCACCTCCCTCTTTTGCCCAGTTAGCTCTTCTAAGGTGCTATCAAATCAAATTGAATGGCGAACTGGCTACTAAGAGCGTACCACATCCTTTACCGTCTACCAGCCAAGACCATCACTACATTGTCTCAAGATGGATTGCTAGTAAGGAACTAAACCAGTCCGAACATACAAAAGATTAATCCACACAGAGTGCTTCGTTGTTCAGCCCAGCATTTCTTCTTTACAGTTTTGAGTTTAAAGGAACAAGGCCTCCTACATATTTAGCTCTTAAGAACGCTTCCAATGGTTGGCGCTGTGTATATATAAACCTGAAATTTGATCTACGTTGTTCATTTTCACCCCAAACGCCAAGTGAATTCACTGCTCAGTTGTTAGTAAACGCCAGTTAAATTCTGTCATTCTTTTTATCTATTCAGCTTCATATGTTCATGTATAACTTACAAGACCGTACACATTTGAACCACGTTTTGTGTGAGTAAAATTTTACAGCGAGATCTCGATCTCAGCGTCATGGTTAGATTTTAGAACTTATTCCACCTCGTTATGGTTTACTGTCAGTTATCTAGAAATGGGACCATAACTGCGTGTTAGAATGGTTTCTTTGTTACGCTGATTAGGAGTATTCCGGCTGGATTCGAACCACCGGCAGACACAGCTCGCATCAACGCGACAAGCGCTCTACCAGCTGAGCTACAAAGCAACACCAGGAGCTCGGAAATTTCACATTTGGATCCTGTTACACATCCGTCTCACTGTTTCATTTGGAATCCACCAAATGATTCAGGGGATCGATTGCATCGGCAGCCGAAGCCTGGACTTTCAAAGTTGAGTCTCATCTAAAATAAATATGCCACACTACTTATTAGTAATATGATTGAGGATAACCGATTTCAACGGAGTCAGTTGGCCTTGCAACAAAAGGCATCCTTTCCGCCTTAAATTTTATTTGTCAAGAACGTGTGCAAACAAGTTTTTAGTAAAATCTTCTGTCATTTTCAATCATCCCACGTTTGCTGTGATTCCCCATACTGGTAAAACGCGTATTGACCGTTTCTGTTACTTTGGCGTGGTTGTAAGGCCTGTGCGCTGTTTTGATCCGACGGGCTTTACTGACTGCGACATCGGTCCTTGCAGGTTCAGCCATGTCCCATTGGCTAAACAACAACAGCCACAAAAAAGGCAGATGCGTTCGTTGTGGATGGTGTCAGTGTGTTGTGCTTTGGTTCGGTCCGATGATTGTTTTGTCCGGTCTGATTCCGTGTGTATCTGTGGTAAGTTTGCCTGTGCAATATTGTTGTTGCTTCGTCAGTGTGCTGAATTTCTTGGGGGTGTGGTTGCCAAAGAAGGTCTAGATGGTTGATGCTGATACGTATTTGTTGTGTGTGTGTGTCTGTCACCTACTGCCTTGCGGCATAGGCTTCTTATTCAAAGGCTTTGGTTGAGGACCTTACTTGCACTCCGATTTAGGTCTGGGCATCCTGTCAGTATCTAGAGCCAATATAAAACATTATAATACAAAATAAGTCACATTTCTTACCGCATCGGCCGCAGTGCAAGATAAACTGGGTCGGCCTATCAGCTGCATACGGCATGGTGGATAAGTGGAAATGAGCTATTGTCAGACGTTTACTTTCATACTCCCCCTTCAACATGAGTTCTCGAGTAGGTCCAGAGGCACGAAGTGATACCACAAGAATCCAAGGTTGCCCTTATCGTACCTTCGTTCAAGGGTAAGGGTAGCAAGCAATGTACCGACAGCTATCGGGGCATCAGTCTTCTGAGCTGCGCAGGCAAGGTGCTCGTCAGAATCCTCCTGAACCGGTCAAATATGGAAGTCTTGGAAACGAATGTTCCTTAGGAGAAGTGTGGATTCTGGGCGAGTCGCAGTACGATCGACCTGGTGTTTGCTACTCGACAGCTTCAGCAGAATTGTCGAAGACGGAACCAGCCCCTCTACGCCCTGTTCGTGAACTTCATCAAGGCTTTTGATTCTGTGAGCCGTGAGGCGCTGTTGACAGTGCTCGGTAATTTTGGATGTCCAGGCAATTTCGTCAGTATGATTAGATTGTTGCATGTAGGCATGAAGGCGAAGGTGCAATCGTGTGGTTCGACCTCTGATGATTTTGACATTGTCACTGACGTGAAGCAGAGTTGTGTCTTAGCTGCAGCCCCATTCAGTTTATATTTGTCTGTCATGGTGACAACAGCTTTTCAGGACTCTCTGGTGGGCGGCGTTGAGGCTGAGTACCCGACGGACGGGCGCCTGCTGAATATGCGACTTTTTGACGTCTTAATCCGGTTGCATACCTCCACGGTGCGCATGCTTTTGTTCGCAGATGACAGCGCTGTTCGTGCATAATGAGAAGGATTGGTGACGATCGGCGACGGCTTTCGCGACTGCGGTGTCCCAGTTCCGATATGATATCAGCACACGTAGAACCTTCCGTTCCCTTCATTCTTCTCCGAACGGAGGTGTTGTTCCTGCACCTACGCCTGTGGGTACCAGCGATGGAAAATCCGTCGACAACTGTGCAGACTTCTGCTACTTGAGTAACAATCTATCGACGGATTTGTTCGAGGATCGCGAGTTACGAGCTCCAGTGGCAAAAGATAATGCTGCTCCTGGAATTCTTGAAAGACGTGTGTGGAAGAACCGCAGCCTGAATTTGATCACTAGGCTGTGCGTTTACCGCTCAATGGTGCTGTCTATCCTGCTGCATGACAGTAAGACATAGACATTGTATCAGTGGAACGTGATCTATCTGAGCCGCCTCCATGTTCAGGGTCTGAGGCGCATCTGGGGTATTCGGTTATCGGACATGGTTCCGAACACTGAGGTACTCTGGTGAGCGGACATGGACGGGATGGAAGCCCTGCCGATGTTGAATCGTTTTCGCTGGCTAGGTCACTTCTGTCGTGGGTGATGGTCAAATTCCAAAGCGGCTGCTGTACGGACAAGTGTAATCAGGAAAGCGAAATCTCAGTGGAGAGAATGTGCGATACCATGATGTTATCTGGTTGGGTCTTTCTCGTTGTAACATCGATTTCAGATGTTGGGAATAGTTGGCGTTTTGCAAGGCAGTCTGAAGCAATATGGTCCAGACGGGTGTCCTCGAATTCACTGAGCAACAAATGGGTGGCCGTGAACGGAAGCACTCAATACTTAAGGGGACCATCGGTGCCATTTGTCGTGATGACATGACTATGGCATTGCGATGTGTGCAGCTGCGAATGCGCCCATCGTTTTGGATTTGTAGGTAATCAGCCTACTCATAGTACATTGTCGGCCAAGGGACAACGAGAACGTTAGTGTCAAATAAGTTAAATTAGTTATAACCTTTTTTTTCTTGTTCACACCAACCAACAACTACCGTCGTTTGGAACCCACCCGCACCCAATTCCAGAATTCTGGATGTCTGCGGCCCTCTACGTTTTCTTTTCTTTACCGTTGTTGTTGTACTGTTTGGTGAATGTTTAATCTCCTTTCTTTCAGTCCAATCTTGCATTTTGATCCCACTCCGTATCTCTAAAATGCACTAACGTGTGCTCCTTTAACTAAATGTTTTTTGCATCACAGTTTCAGTATTTTTCCCTCAGTGTAGATCTTACCTTTGCAGTCTCTCTCTGTTTATTCTTTAGGAGATCAGGGTTTATTACTCGTGCTAGCCAACTAATTGGCTAACCTGCATTAATCGGCTGGATAGAAAGATTTCACTGACACAACTATTGGTCTTATTTCTTCGAGTTTACACTGGATGCGTGATGTGTGTGTTGAACCGCAAATGGTACAGGGCAAGGCATTTGCGGTGATGGCTATAGCGCTGGCTTCCTATGACTTCGGTCACTGTGAAAGACTAACCTGAATCGGATGCCGCCAACTAATGCAAGAATCATTGCCTATCTTATCATTCGTAAACTCTTACTGTTCCAACCAAGTTCAGCGGAAATATCCTCTCGATATTTGGTAGCTTTATTAATTTTACTGATTCGCATGACACAGTCCAAGGATTCCACAGTGAGTTTTGAGGTGTAATGTCACGAGAAACGTTAATACACTTATTAAGAGAACGGGCTGTATTAGAGTCCATTCCAGATCAAGGGCACGTGCATTCGTATATTTTTATGTGACATAGACCAGAACGCTATTATTGGAGCCCCACCTTATTTCTAGTATAAGATTGAGCTCAAAAACCTCTGAATGTAACGAGGAAAATTTCTGTCTGATATCGAAATAACACCCAATTTGATGAGCTGATAGAAGAAGTCAACAACGGATAATTGTTTCACAAATTACTGTTGATCGAGAAGGAGATATGTGGTGAACAGGGATGTAATTTAACTGAACTTGTTTGCTACGCATTTCTTCTCATGACTAAACCGGGCATACTCACAGTATTGAAACAAACCAAAGACCCCATCGTACTGAAAGAGCTTAATAAGTACATTAAGTTCAGTACGCAACTGTCGGAAGCGAACGTAGCCATCGGGTTTCTGGAACAATGCAAAGATCGTTCAGAATTCCCAAAGCAGTACCGGACCATTCTTAGATCAAATCGCATTAACGTCACGAGAACTTCACTACAGCGTCTGGCTCTAAACGAAAAGGACACGTGGCTGAGCAGAGTATATGACCTAGATCACAAACGGACGGTGGCTGAGGAGATACTGACACAGCTAACGCCTAGTGAAGCAAATGAATCCGAAAATTACGTCCGTCACATTATGGCCGGAAGACGAGAAAAAAAGAAATTGAAGCTGCGGAGGCAACTCAACCCAATCAAACCGGGGATCGAATTTCCAAGAAATCCTGAAAGGTACGTACATACTTTCTCTTCTTTGCTCTTAGATAAAGTTGCTCTCGAGGTATTATCGCTAGGACCGAAATTCTGTTGTCCTAAGAATAGAATTAGACAGTTAGACTTAGAAACCCAATTTGAAAACCTTTATGATCAATTGAGTGATCATCAACCATCATCAGCTGTTAGTGTTGAGATGCTCAAAGTAACCCTAGTTCAGTCATGCTATCAGTATCTAACCCGAAAATCAATGGTTAAAAACCTACTAACGAAAGAGCATTTAGCTTCATTGAAGTCTCTAAGACAGAGTGAGAATATAATAATCTTCAGACCTGATAAAGGCGCCGGGATCGTCGTCTTAGATAAAGCCGATTATTTGAGTAAAATGAATGCATTATTGGGAGATAAAACCAAATTTGTTAGCATACAAAATGAGAAGGACAAAACAACACTTATTGAGAAGTCACTAACAAAAGCACTTGGATGTATGAAGCAGAAGGGCCTGATAGATGCTGCAACTTTTGAAAGAATTAGACCAGTAGGCACTGTAATCCCTAGACTCTACGGGTTACCCAAGGTACATAAAAACGGTGTACCACTACGACCGATTTTAGATATGCGCAATTCTCCGTAGCACGCAATGGCAAAATGGCTTGCCACGCTGTTAGAGCCAGTTAGGAAAAAGCTAGCCATTTACAGCTTGAGAGATACCTTCGAATTTGTTGAAACATTAAAGCAGCTGAACGTACTAGGCAAGCGTTTATTCTCACTTGACGTCATATCTCTCTTCACTAATATCCCACTCAATGAAACGATTGAGTTTCTCGGACAGTATATTGAAAGTAATAATATCAATGTGGGAATACCAGTAGAAGAATTAAAGCAGTTACTATATC